>WBMW01003745.1:0-14487 GCA_013396635.1 Penelope pileata
TCTGCCAGCCCTGTGGCACCGTTCCCACAGCCACCTCATCCCAATGTCCCACCCCCATGTCCCCATCCCCCAGTGCGTGTCACCACGGCCCTGTCCCCACCCCACAGTGCCTCTCGCCGTCACCCCTCCCACTGCCACCCGCTCTGCGGCGCGTGTCCCCACGTCCCCATTCCCACGGTGGCACCTGTCTCCATGTCCCCATCTCCATGGCCTTATTCCCATGTCCCCATCCCCGTGACCCTGTCCCCATGTCCCTATCCCACATCCCCATCCCCAGGTCCCCATCCCCATGGCCGTGTCCCCATGTCCGCATTGCCATGGCTCTGTCCCCACAGCACCCGCTGTCCCCCAGCACACTGGGGACAGGGGACACTGGGACACAGTGACATGGGGACACGGGGACATGGGGACACAGCCCCCCCCAGGTCTCACCGCAGAGCAGCAGCGCGGTGCCTCTCGCCATCCGCATGCGCTCACGCTGGGGACAGAGGTGACCGCGGTGGCAGTGGCAGCGCCGTCCCCTTCTGGCTAATGCAACTGGAGGAGAAAGAGGAAGGAAATGGCAACCTCTCCTCACACGCTCTCTCCTCCTCCCCGCAGTGAGAATTTGCTCACTTTTACCAGTACTTGTATGAACTGTCCACACATTTATTTATTTCTTCGTTCTGTTTTAAAATAGTTCATTTTCCCGACCCAGAGACTTCTACTTCGTTCAGCCTGAATTTAATTTGATGCTTAATTCGATACCAAATCCATTCGTGAAGAGGAAAAGAAAAAAAAATCCACTGAACTTCCACCCATCATTCTGATCTCTGCAGTAATCTGCATTGCTGGATCACATAATCAGTGCCATTAGGAAGTCGTCTAATTAACGTGGTAAAAGGCCCATCGTTGGCAAAGAAGTGACTTTAAGCACTGCCTAAAAAAGAAAAATAACTTGGAGGGTTATAGGAAATTACTATCTACAAACTACGTAACAGGCAAATACGGGAACGCATTTACACCCCGCAGATTCCATAACCTGCCCTGAAGGAAGCAGGCTCTCCTGGGACCAAATGTCCCGTTCCAGATGTTCTCTGCATCCCCCCAATGCGATCTGTAACGGCCAAATCTGCCGGCAAGGGCTTGGAGAGACCCAGGTGAGTGGGTTCACAGAAAATCCAACACTGTGTCGTTTGGGGGACAGAAAGATTTATTTTCATTAGGGCACCTGGACACGACCCATCTGGAGCCACTCATTAAATGTCAGGTTTGTCAAGAAAGCATTTGTCATTACTTTGTTTATGGGTTAAATTTTTTAGCTTTCCCTCAAATAGAAAAGATTCGTAACCTCTGGAACGCAAAGGTTTGTTATTCTTGTTTTCCTTCTGCCAAAATCATCTTAAGGCATTTTCTACCGACGAACTGCAGCGTGCTGTGAAGCAGGGGGACAGGCAGTCGTCTTCCTCACTGCACAGCAAGGAAAGGAGCCGCTGCTTCACCCCGCCAGGTTTTTCGGCTGCCCACAGGTGGAAGCCATTCCCCGACGGATTGCATCGTCAAAACCACTCGGTGTTACATCAGCCAACGCCAGGAGGGCCAGGGCCACAGGGACTCCAACAGATTCAGGGATGGGGCAGTGAGGGGGACAGTGACGGCAATGGCAGTGGGGACAAGGACAGGGATGGCGACAAGGATGGGGACAGGGCAGCGCCCAGCACCTTCCCCCGCGCTCCCCGGCCCCAGCCCCACTCGAACCCCTCAGGCCCACGGCGCGGGGCTGAGGGACAGCGGTGACATTCCCGGCGCGGCCGCGAGGGGGCAGCACCGCCCCAGTAGTGCTGCGGCGCCGCCTTGCGGCCGCGTGGCGGAACAGCGCCGGGAGCTCAGGGGCGGGGCTTCAAGGGGGCGGGGCTTCGGGGCCCGTAACCCCTCCCCTCCGCAGGGGCTCAGCAGAGCGACCGAAACAACGCAGCACAAATCCTGACCCCGTCCTCGCGCCCGGCTGCCGCCGTCCCCCGGGGCTGGGGCACCCCATCGCCGTCACTGCCGGCCCCTCCCCACCGTGCGCANGCACGCTCCAGGCCCTCAGTGTCCTCCTGGCAGCGCGGGGCCCAGAGCTGAGCACAGCACTGAGGTGCGGCCTCACCATGGCTAAGTGCAGAGGATGATCCCCCCTGCTCTGCTGCCAGCACTGCTGCTGGCACAGCCCGGGATCCTTTGGCCGTCTGGGCCACCTGGGCACGCTGCTGCTCATGTTCAGCTCGGCCCTGACCCCAGAGCCTTTTCCTGCACACAGCTCTCAGCCCCTCTGCCCCGTGCCTGCAGCACTGCAGGGGGCAGCTGGGAGCACAGTGCAGGACCCAGCCCTGGGTCGTGGTGAACCTCATCCCATTGGCCTCAGCCCAGCAATGCAGCGTGCCCAGATCCCTCTGTAAGGCAGATCAACACTCCCCCCAACTTCAGCTGCAAACCGCCTGAGGGTGCACTCCATCCCCTCGTCCAGGTCATCACAGCAGACATTAAAGAGGATGGGTCCATGGGGGCCGACGGCAGAGCCCCGCTCTGCTCCACTGTGCCGAGCCCACGTGGGCCAGGACTGCCGGGAGCCTGGGGTGGGGAGAAGGAGCTAAAGTCATAACAACAACAATCACAAAAGCTCATCCATCCCCACAGCCCAGCCCTGCTGCTCCTGCTCCACAACAACAGAGAAATCGCCACAGCTACCCCAAAATCAAGTGTTTTATTGTATAAAATTATACATACAAAACGCAGCGATGTACTGAGCGCTGTGACGTACACAGAAAGGTGAGGGCAGCATGTGAAAGGTGATTTATTGCTGTAGCTCTGGGTTTAATTACGTGGCCTGAGCGAGGAGAACTAACGAGTCTGGGTGCTGAGAGCCCATCCGTGCTGGTGTTAGGGATCAGAGCCGCAGCCAAACCCAGCGCCGTTCACTTTGAGGCAGATTGTGCAGCTCCATCTCCACCAAGAGAGGCTCTTCTGACTGCAGAGGTCACAGCCAAGTCCTGAATGAATCTGCAGAGTTACGGACACTGGAGAGTCAGCACAGCCCCCGGGGCAGGGCGTTATCACCTTCCAATGGATCAGGAGATGCTGCCAAAACGCGCGGCGCAGTGTATCAGGTTTTCCTTCCCCTGCACCTTCCCTCCTGCCAGGATGTCCGCTTTGCAGACTTGGGCTTTGACAATGGAAACAACAGAATCCTGCTGGAGTTGTTTCAGAGCTGCTGCTGGCAGCTGTGAGGCATCCAAAATAGCTTGTGTACAGCTCACAGGACAGAGAGGAGTTGTGCAGACACGTCGTGCTGAAAGCATTACATCCCTACGTGCAAAACGGTCCTAAACCTGCAGGCAGCAGTGCAAGCAGCACTGAGGAGCGCTAACAGGCAGGGCACGCGCTGATGGGTGCCAACTGCTCGTCCTCCCCACAGAGAGGGCACGATGGCACTGCTGCAGACATTGAGGTAAAAGAACAGAGCCTTGGAGCACAACAAAAAAGCCAGGGTTAATTCAAGCAAGGTGCCTGAAGGCAGCTCTGGATCCAACTCCCTGCTGTACCCAGCTGGGGAGAGGGGGCAGGCAAGGATTTGTGAATTGAGCACCAGCACTAACTCTGGTCCATTGGTTGGCACAGCTTGGAGGGCCCTTCCCAGCTAGCAAAATGCAAATGAGCCCTGGATATTCCCCCTGCATGGCTCAGAGCTTCTCCGTGCCAGGGAGCTCTTAGGCAGGGTCACGTTTTCCCTCTCAGGCAGTCAGAGAGGTGACGAGGAGCTGGGACGAGGTGACAGACCCCATGGATGTATCACTGGGTACCAGCCCTGCACGCAGCTGCTTAATAAAAGCGAAGTTTCTCAAGAGTTCAAGATTTGCAAGTTCAGGCCCTCTGATAAATCACCATTTCAGCTACACCCACTGTGGGAGTGCTGACAGAACGATGTCAGGGTCCACACGACTTCTAGAGTAACTGATTAAACCCAAATACAACGTCTAGATATTACCAGCCAGTAAACCAACAAACTGCACTCCATTTACAATCACGTTTATAAATGCATTAAACATTAATACTGTTGTGTAAAGAGGCTGCATATAAAAAAATACATAAAACCAAAATAGGCTCGTTAGGACAAGAGTACAAAACTAGAATAGCTACAGATAACGCAGTTTTCTTCATCTCCACCTCAGAATAAGACTATTGCTTGAATATCCTGTGTTCAAACACACTCTGAGAGGGCATCAGAGGTGGCTGCCATGGGAGCAGCAGAGCTGCCTGACAGAGCCCCAGACGTGCTGTACCTCTGCCCAGAGCACAGTCATGGGGAAAAAGAACAGAGAAAGCTCAAAGCTGAGTACTGTGCTGAAGAGAGAATTGTCTTCCATTGATATTCCCACTGAGGTGCTGCTGCCTCTTCTGGGCTATTTGAAAAGTAGCAAGAGATGCAAGAATTGCTGTGAACAATCACTATCTCATTGTGAATTCCAGCTACAGGAACATGTTAGTGTCAGAAGGGGCTTTTTTAACCTAAACATCATATAGATTTAATACTGATATGTATACAAAGAATAAGGAACTATTCATTTTAAAAAAATAGTGCATATAGAGATTCTCACTTCAGCAACACTTTGTTCCATCAGCACCATCACAAAGAAGGGAGCAGCTCCAGAGCAGGGAGCTCCCAGCCACAAGAGCAGCACAGCTCTTGCAACCACCTCTCCCACCCTGCTGCTGCTGCACCAGGCCACAGTGCCAGAACGGGAGCCCACGAGCTGCAGTCACGCAGCAGTCATGCAACTCCCTTCCTCCAAGCTCTCACTGCGTTCAGGTGTGTGCTGCGTGACCTGCTGCCATGAGGAGCTGACATCCCTCTGCTCCACCAGAGATTGTCCCTATCTGATTCCTGTGTGGGGCAGCTGTGGAAGGAGCTGGGTGGTGGCACTCAGACACAGCGACAGGTCACATCCTCCGCTCTGGCTAGCTGAGGGCAAACCCCAGGCTCTGGCTGCATGGGGCTGCATAGTTCTGGTTCAAATGGTTAAATACAGTCCTGGTTAACAAAGGCTTGGATTGCAAGGCTTCAGGGAGAGAAGCTGAGCAGCCTCCTTGTTATTGCTAGCTAGTTCTGAAACCCTGGCAAGGCTTTCTAAACCTTCCTTGACAAGGCCAAGTCTGACATTTGGTTTGGAAGCTGCTCGGGAGGGAACAGCGTGTCCATCTCTCATTTCTTGCAAGATTTTCCAGAATTCCTCTCATCTCCTCAGCACAGCTGGGGAAGCCAAACAATTCCAACGCTCTACTTCCAGCAAACTGCTCACTGCACACCAACTGCCAGTGCCTGGGACAGCATTGCAGCATCTCCCACCTGCCAGACTGGGTTAAACACTGTACGAACCCAAAGAGGACTGGCAGCAGGAGGCTCTGTCTGCTGCAGACTAATTAACTGCCAATCCAATCCCTTAAGTCCTACAGGGTACTTTATTATACATAGGCGCATTACTTCCTTGGGCAATGAGCTACAGCTCATCTCACAGGCTAAAGGCCGAGGCAGGAGCAGACACAGGCACCCGACAGTCGCAGGGTAACCGTGAGCCCTGCCTGAGCTTGGAATTGGCGTTCTGTAGACTTACATCTTGCCAAACCCAAATCCCAGTTTTAAATCCCTTTTATGTACTTGGGAGCATGCCCCCATGCAGCTTGCATTGTAGTGTTAAAGACCATGCATGTTTTTTCCTTTCTTACCATGCTTATGGAGAGGGAGTTTTGATAGATTCCCCCTTCACTCGAGAAGCAAAAGATAAAGAGCAGCTCTGCAGGACATGCACCAGCTCCGAGGAACAGAAGCTTTCTGGAAGAAGTGCTACATCTCCACATAATGCTGCCAACTACATCGTACAAACGTACAGTGGAGGTCACTAGTGTTAATACTGAAAGGCTGCATTTTAAATGCCATCTTTAAAAGAAAGTGACAGAGGGAATTCTCCAGCAGACAGGATGCTGAAGAGTAGGCCTAGAAGCGAGTATTAAAAAGGTATAAAAAATCTGTACAGGAGTGTTTTGGTTCTCTTAAAAAAAAAAAAAAATCTTTAAAATGTGCAAATGGGCCAGGATTCTGGAAGAGGCATTGCATGCTTTAGGTGACGTGGGACAGGTCCCACTAGAGTGGAGGTGTTAGGGGGGAAATGGCTTGCACGCAGCCTAGCAGTTGGAGGAGTGCATGCTCCCCAGCTGGCCAGCAGCCAGCATCAGGATGTCTTTCTTCTCCTTATGGAAGCGCAGCTCCTTCCCAGCCAGGCGAGCCTCATCCAGCTCCCTCTCCGTGGAAGCCAGCTCTCTGGAAAGGGCCCCGGGGCTGTTCTGCTCCCTGTTCACCCAGTCCATGGCCATCTGGTTCCTTATGTCATCATCCAGAGCACGGTGTGAGTAGTGAGCCAGTACCTCCTGGTGGCAAGGGACAGATGCAGGGTCGCTTAGAAGGACCAGTCACTAACTGGGACACGCGGCACTTAACAGCGCCCGCTCCTCGCCAGCTGAGGAGCTGAGGGAGAAGGTGGTGGTGACCCCACGCACCCAGAGCCCAACTGCCAACCACAGCCCAACCCACAAAGCCCAGACTCACCTGCCGCGAGCACTGCCGCTCCCGCATGGCCTTGAGGCTGCCGTTCCAGTGCAGCAGCTGAAACACCGTCATCAGCTCCTGCAACGGCAAGGGCGGTCAGTGGGGGGCGCCGGGAGCAGCCAGGGGCTCAGCTGGGGTTTAGTTACAGGAGCTGAGGACTCTGCTGCCACACCCAGCCCTTTGTAATTGCAAGGTTTGCAGAGTACGTGTGCAATTCAGGAGTCCATCAACAAAAGACTTCCAGATTACGAGTTAATATTTATCAGGAAGACAAGAAAGCACAGAAGCAGGGGAGGCTGAAGACAACACTCATGTCCCAGGAGCTGGGATGCAAGCACAGAGCTGGGCTCAAGCCAGCAAAAATCCCCCCACCACAGGAACGGATTAGAGGTGACAGATGCTGATGCTTTGTTCTGCCCTAAGGACTTTGGTGTTCACTCTGCAACCTCGAAGCTAAACCACCAGCCAGAGCGGGTGACAATCCAACGATTTCCAAGCAAACATTTTTCTTGCAAGGCCACACAAATTCTGTTTCATAAACGTGCAGCAACTATTAAGCTTCCCAAACACAAACACAGCCTAAGGAATATACATAACAGAGCCACCCTATGTAAACAGGGCCATTAATATAAACACTTCTGTCTTCCGCCTACTGAGTATTTCCATTCAAGGGAAATGAGCCAGGCAAGAAGTCAGCTTCAGGAAGAGTGTGCCTACAGCAAAGAACCCCAAATCCAGCAGCACTACAGACTTAAGGCGCCTGCTTTGAGAGGCGGCCAAACTCCGCTTCCCTGCCTGAAGCTGTGGTCTCATCTGTCCTCCCTTACAAAGCCAATTACTCGACAGATCAGCTGGTGTGCTCACAGTTAACTGGTCTGCAAAAGAATTGGCTTCAGTTACTTTTGAAGCCCCTTTTCAAATTAAAAGAATTGACAAATCTCAAAGCACTGCCATAAGTGTCTCTGCACATGCTGAGATGGACATCAGCAGACAACAAGAGCACAGCTCTGAGGCCATCGAGTTACACGTGGAGTTCAGAGTGTTCCAGGCTGGGTGCTCTGCTCTGCTCCACTCCTAGGAGCACTCTCCTCAGAAAGATTGGAAGAAAGCCCAGAAGGATCTCAGTTCTCAGTCATGTGCTGTGCACTAACTCCTTCTGCTCCATTAACCAGAACTGGTAAGTGTTATGGCAGCTTCCCTCAGCAGTTTGTACTTCTCATTTCACAGATGTTTTGTCATAACGAGAGACAGACCAAGCACAGTTCAGGAGGATAAGAAGGCTGCTCAGATAGCACTGTGGTTGGAGGGCATGTATCTACAGTAATTAAGACTCCTAATTCCACAATCAGAGTCTCTTTGGATGAAAGATCTTCGCTAACTTTCTTAAGTGAGGTCTCTCTCATTTCACAGGGAGAGGATAAAAGCCACAAACAAAAGGGCTCAGTTGATGCCATGAGTTACAATACCCGACCTCCAGCACCAGTCATCTACGTAGGATGTCACTGAAGACACTGGATCTTAAGAATGCACAGTGCTGCATTCTTAAAAGCATTTACATAGAAGATCCCAATTCAAAGTGTTTTGCTAGTATACCAGCACCTCAAAATCCTGTGTTCTAAGTTATGTTCCACTTTTATTTTGAATGTGAAGCACTCTAGAGATAGCTGGAAGATCAAAGCAAACATCCCTTGAACCCTGTAATTAAATGATGAACAGTACCTGGAACTCCAGCATGGATTTCCCCTTGTTGGACTCCAGCATGAAGCGGAAAGCGCCGATCCCGGTGTTGGGGTTATCAGCCTCCTCCCGATTGCCCTGTAAGAGACATTTCCCTTGAGCTGCAACTCACAGCACTCACTGCAGCTCTCACAGAGCAGCAGAGCCTACTCTGCTTTCAACAATGCCATTTCAAACAGGATTTTTTCTGTAGCCCACTGTGGTCATTCTAAAGTTCATGCAGTTCTCTGGGTACCATCAGGTCCCATGTGACTGCACAGCAAGAACTCCCTCCAGGTAAGGTTTAATTCAAGCAGTAAAAGAATGCAGTGCTCCCACCACTAGCAATGAAAGTTTCTGGGAAACATTTGTTTTAAGGAAAGCTAGCCAGTGTGACAATGCAGCCACAGAAAGGCCACGTGAAGCAGCATCTCAGTCGCTGTCCTGTCCTGTATGATGGCACAGCACTGCAATCAAACTCCACAAGAGTACGTGGGAGGAAAAGCAGAACCACTAGAGCTACAGTTACAGTTTTAATACTCAGAACCCACTGAGAAAACCTGCCCTAAGGATTTCCAGATGTAAAAGAAAAGTTCTCTCGGCATGATTTGAGGTTTTTCCTTTTTCCAACTTGCCCCCACCAACTGCAGCCACCAAGGCCTGTAGAAGCCTTACGTTGAACGACGCCAGGGCCTCCGACACGCTCTTCTCAATGAACTCATCTGTGATCCTCCGGGAGGGATGCTCGTTAAAGACAGAGTTCATCAGCGCGATCTTTGCAGCGCTCCTTCGGGCTTCAGCCTTGGTTGGACAGAACTGAGGAGAGAGAAGTGCCATCAGGACAGCGAGAGGCTGAGAGCGGCTGGGAGCAGCCGCCCCCCTCCAGAGCCACGGCTGTTTGGTGGCAGTGCTGTGCAGCTCTGGAAAGCTTGCAGACATCCTGAAGTCATTACAAGCTGGTTTGAAACCACAGCTATCCCAACCACGCTGAACACAGGGATTAGACAGGCAGCTGAACTCAGCACATAGCGTCGGGAAATGCCACCAGTCCGATCCTCAACAAAATCAATTAGCTCAAAACCAAAACGTAACCAAATAACTCTCAGTGCAAGGGCTGCTCCTCAGGCTGGGCAGACCATGGAGCTGCTGGAGTTGTTTCTTTGGGATGCATTCTTCAAACCAAGACTAGAGAGTTACTGCCTAAAGCCACTGCAGCAAAGGAATCCGAAGCGCAGTCAGGACCCTTTGTGATTCTTGGAGCTTCATCTTTCGGGTGAGGTATTTGGGTTGGACATTTTCCTTTTCTCTGAAAGAGGGCCAAGACTATTGATCAAACATAATGATTTGTTTTCTACATTATTCTGGCATCTTGAGAAGAGATTCAGGGTCTAATCCAGAGCCCTTGCAAGGAAGTATTATTCTACCAAGCTGTCAGCTGTCCAAGCTTCACTCTGTAAACATATCCCACTGCTTAATCCCGTGCAGGACAGCAGAGTATCAAAATCAGTCAATCTGTTTTTTTCTGACAGAACATTTCTCGGTGCTGCTGAGATCCAAGTCTGTCTGTGTAGGAAACACAGTACATACAGCAAAGCACCATTTACAGCCAAACCTTCCCGAACTGAAGCAGGCTGGGGCCTTCCAGGCAGATGGACCACCTACCAGCAGGTGTGAAATTAAAGAGGGTAACAGCCAAACCCACCCTGTTCTCACACCTGAAGCTGGCAGAACACTTCTAACACTGTGCCCACCACCAAAAGACATTTATTTGAGCACTAAATCTGGTGAGAAAAAGTTCTAAGGCCACCCAAGTTAGGGAACAAAGCTAGGGAAGAAGTCAGGCAGCCACAGGCTTTGAGCTGTACCTGGAAGCTGCCGAAGCAGCTGCCCCCGGGCAGGGTGACGTAGCAGACGTAGGGGGGGCTGTTGGACGGGACCATCTCGTACACCACCAGCGCTCCGTTCTTCAGGTCAGCTCCACGTGACTGCTTCATCTGCCAGAACTCCTGAAGGGCCTCCACGACATTGACTGCAAGACAGAAGCAGAACTGAGTTCAAACTCCGAGAGCAGAGCCTGGGGAGCTGGTTTCCCTAGGGATCACCACAAGGAAGCAGCATGGCATCAGGGTCAGCATATGCAAACCCTGCCAGGAGCTCAGCCATGTCCAGCATTGCAAACAGCCTCAGGGGAAGGGGCAGGTGTGTGGTGTCAGCACAAACCTGCCTCTCAGCAAGAGGAATGTAAAGAACCCCTCAACTACAGAACAAAGCACCCAACTGAAAAGCTCTTCTCATTCCACAAAATTTCGAGAGAAGCTTTCAGAAGAGGACTTGAGAAAGGCTGCAAAGCAGCAAGGCATTTTTGCTCCATCAGAGGGCTCTCAGCAGGTTTGCTTACTGGTCTCAGCTGATTCTCAGTACCAACATTCCTGTGTTTAGGATAAACATAACCCAGCTGACCTCTGGGCCCTGCAGAAAGCACCCACCCTGCAACAAACACCATGCACCGAGCTCAAGGCAACGTGGTGGGGACACAAGCAGCGAGCTGAGATGCCAGGCTACCAGGCCTGGAGGCAGAACGCCTGCAGCTGGGGGGCAGCAGCTGCCATGCAGCAACAGCAGCTGACAGCACAGAGGGGATGGGGAGCAGCTACCTGGAGAACCTGGCTGTGCTGCTCAGCATAGAGGATGTGGAACCGAACGGTGAATCACAGGCTGAAGCCAGGGTTAGTGTTTCTACTAAAGTACCAGCCTTTGGTATTAAAGTCCTGCCAGAAGGCATTGCTAGGCAGGCACCTATTCTGCAGTTTGCTGCAGGGAGTAGCAGCTCACCCCACCGACCAGCTGCCACCCAGACCCATGGGACTGTTCTTATTTAAACAGGCAAGCAAGCAGAAGCTTGAGCTGCCATCAGCAGCCAGCTGCCTGTCCTTCCCCTCATTTTTGAGCCCCCAGCATCCTCAGGACTTCCTTTGAGCTGGTCTAAGCTTGCCTGCCCTTTACTCTGACAAACAGTAAATATAAACCTCGCAGCGTGTAACGCTCTCAGTCCCACTGAATTTGCCCAAAGCCTCCTTCTGTGCTGAAGAATTTGACAGGTAGCAGGAAAAGCCTGCCCTCAGCTCTTCTTCAGCACTCCTTCTCTGGGCCTTTTAATCTCAGCGATCGCTTTGAAGCGAGGCGATCTGCAAAAAGCATCACAACAACTCCTTGCTCACGCCTCCACCCCAGACTACTCGCTCGTTTCAAACAGAACCAAGAGAAGCACACACGCATCCCCACACAGGAGCTGCACTGAGCACGCAGCGAGCACCACGCAGAGCAGCAGGAGGAGGCTGCTGCTCTCAGAGCCCCCCAGATGGGATACAAGGCAGGGGGAGTCACTTTGAAGACACACACAAATGCAGGATGCTGAGTCTTTGCTCAGCTTTTCAGGTGCACACACAGAGCTGCAACGTTCCAGGCTTGCATCCAGGCAGCTTGCAGAAGACAGCAAGCAAATCCCTGTTTGTTTCTTTCCGTCACACGAAGGCAGACTGTGAGTCCCTGGCACAGCAGTTCCTCTTCCTCCCACAGGCTTCTCCGGGCACTCGCTAATAAAGCGGTCGCTTTGGATTATTTTCAAGTCCAGCACTGGGGTGGGTGGGTGGTTTTTGGTTTTTTGATTACACATGCAAGGCAGGCTGTGTTCCACTGCAGCCTGACAAAAAGGCACACAAACAATGCCGAGCCGCCCGCCAGCCCCCGGCGCGCCCCAGACAGACAGAATTCCCACGCAGACGGGCAGATCCCCTCCAGCAGGGCAGGCCCTGCACAGAACCCCCAGCTGGGGCTCTGCAGACAAAGCCCCATTCAGTAACAGCCTCAGGGGCCGCCTGGCACGGGGCACGCTGCACAGCGACCACACACCATCGGCTGCAGGGAATGCTGCGCTGCATCGGGCAGCGTGAACGCTCACAGCACAGTGACACGGAAAACAGGGGTCAATTAGAGCGAGGTTTAATTGAGCTGAGGCTGAGAAGCTGATGTGGAGAGCAGGTTAATGAGGGAACGCTGTGCGGGCGCAGAGCTGCGCTCCCAGCCGCAGACAAGGGCTCCTCTGTGCTGGCTGCTCGAGGAGCACGAGGTCAGGCAGCTGAGCAGTGCCCGAGAGGTTTTCCTCACAGCCTGGAAGCAGTGCTCCCAGCCACCGCACGCAGGGCAGCTGAAGGAGATGAGAGAACACAGAATGAGAATTCAGCAACGCTTCTCAACAAGGAGCTTGATGAGGCCCAGTGCAAAAAGAAACGGGGCTGGGTGGTTTGAGCACAGGCAAAAGGAGGCCATGTGCCCCTTGCATCTTGCACGGGTCACAGTTAAGGGGAGATCCAGCGTTTGAAGGACGGCATTTTAAGCGCCTGCCAGTAGGGCACGTCCTCCTCCCAGCTCAGAGCCCCTCTCCTGCTGCTGGCACCGGGCCGTGACGCTCCTGCCCCTTTGCTTGTGCTGCTGACAGCCACCAGCAGCAGCAGCTGGAAGTGCTGATCCTCCAGGAGAACCCTGAGGGATGCTCGGGTTTACAGAGCTCTGCTGATCCACGAGCGGCTGCGGCAGAGCTCGCCCAACTCCTCCCTTGCTCCGCCACTCCACGAGACAGAAGAAGCTCCGAGCCAGAGCCTGCTCTGACCATCCCTCAGCTCTGTTTATTGCTCTGGAGCGCAACCCCGCAGCCCTGCCTCGCCGAGACGACAGCACATCTGACTTGCATGTTAAAGACAGGCACTAAGTGCTTCCACATGGCGAGAGCTGCGTGGAGCCAGAGGAGCAGTGGCCCCGCAGCACCACGTCGCCGCCAGCCCCACCGCTCGGACCTGCCGCCCTCGCCGGAAGCCGGGAGCTCAAAATAGTGCCGAGTGCCTCTCCTTGCGGGTGCGGTGGGAGATTCTTTCCAGCACAAGGCCAGAAAAAGAAAAAGAAAAAAAAAAAGAGGGCTGGACATGGCGTGCACGAAGCGCAGAGCGGCAGCCACAGACACAATGCTGGAGTGTGGTGCAGAGCTCAGCACAGCACGGAGCTCACCCCTCCTCCCTGCACGGGGCTCCTCACAGCCACGGTGCAGAGCACAGAGCTGGGGAGCACAGCACAGAGCTCATCCCTCCTCCCTGCTCCTCACAGCCACGGTGCACAGTGCAGAGCTGCAGGCACCGGGAGCAGCAAGCACTGCCCAGCGCAGCCCTGTCTGCTGCTGCTTTCATTGAAAAAATGAGCTTTTGTGGTCCTGACATGAAGCTGAATTTAAGGAATTATACCTAGGACGAGGCTGCTGTGTCACCAGAAGAACGCTCCATAAAAGCCCCCCCTAACTGCACCCTGTGTACCCACTGCACCAGCACGGGGCTGCCCTGCACAGTGGGGAACTGCCCCCCTCCAGGCTCTGCGCCCACCTCCGTGGCCACACACTCACCCACCTCTTCTTCTTTCCTTCCATTAACAAAAGCAATAAACCCCGTCAAGCCAGGCACCTGGAAAAGGCTGTCACAAACAGAAGAGCTGGCACTGCAGGGGCCACAGAGAGCAGCAGACCCACGGCATTGCTGGGGCCAGAGAGCAGCAGACCCACGGCATTGCTGGGGCCACAGAGAGCAGCAGTTAACCCCACAGCAACGGCCAAGGGTGCGTCACTGGCCCGTGTGGGTTCATGCCCTCCCCCAGGGACCCCCACACACTGCTGGGTTTGGGGACATCCCGTGCTGCTGGGCACCTCCTGGCCCCTGAGCCACAGATCTGCAGACAAAAGGGTGCTGGGGCTCCAGGGATCTGCGGCCAAAAGGGGCTCGGTGGGGAAGGGGAAGGGGGGCCCTGAGCACCGCGGGGTGTGGGGAAGGGAGAGCAGGGCTGTAAGAAGGAGGAGGAAGAGGCGTGAAATGGGTCAGGAAAAGGGGTCGGTGGGACAGACAGAGAGGGGAGGAGGGATGGGACAGGGCCTGAGGGGAACGGGGGGATGGAGGAGAAAAGGGGGTGGAAAGGGAAAAAAAAAAGGGTGAAAAGGAGGAAATGGGGTGTGGAGGGGAGCAAAAGGAGGGGATGCAGGGGGGAGAGAGGGGAAAAGGGGGAGAAAAGGAGAGAAAGAGGGGAGCAGAGGAAGAAAAATTGGGGTTCCTAGGGGGAAAAGGGGG
>WBMW01003753.1:0-11608 GCA_013396635.1 Penelope pileata
TCCTCCATCTCTCCTCCATCCCTGTCCCATCTCTCTTCCATCTCTCCTTCTTCTCTGCTCCATCTCTGACCCATCCCTGCTCCATCCCTCCATGAAGCTCATCCACACCCAGGTCCCATGCTGGGACAAGGCCTCTCCTGGAGCTCTGGATCTGGGAGCCCTTAGGGACTGCTGCCAGACCCTCTGGGGATGATCCATCCCAACCCTGCCCAGAAGCTGCACTCTGTTCCACACCACATGGGAAAAGTCCCCTTGTAACAAATGCAAACAACCAGGAGAATGTCCTGCAGCTCCAGCTTGGATCTCTGTGGATCCAAAAATGGGGTTTGCTTGGAAAACCCAGGACCGAGGCAGAACCCTACTGCTGGGGCCATACAAGTAGAGACCATGTCCTGGTGTTCACCATATGACCCATCTCCACACCCCATCCAAACAGCTCCACGGGTGTCCCCAAATGAGGCTGTGGACCAACTGACCTGCAGCTGTTAGGAGGAGCAAACAACGTTCTCATTGCCCTGGAGCAGCCCTGGGGCTGTCACCAAACCTTCCCCAGTGCCACGCTGGGAGCTCTCCACACCTCTCCCAGCTTTGCCCCTCCAGCACTGTTCAGCGCTCCGCTGAGCTGAGCCCTAACCAGGTGGATACATTACATAAATGTCCAGCAAGAATTAATCTCTATTTTTTTTTTCTCCAGACAGCAGGAGGGGGAGAAGGGAGATTTACTGAGCTAGAAAATAAAGGAAATCACCATGATTTGGTCCCTTCTCTATGGGAGATTCTTGTGGCTGGCTTCTCTGCATTGGCCAATGGGCAATCCCAGGCAGGAGGGGTCACCTTTGTCCTCGCGGCCTCGTAGAGCATTTCTGCTGCCATGCTGGGCTGGAGCCAAGCTGCCCCCAGCAGCCCCTGAAGGCAGAGGAGGATGCAGTCCCTGCACGCGAAGTTCTGCTCATTTTTCTCAACTCACACTGCTGGGTTTGGGGTCAAACTCCCACCACGGCAGCAAAGCAAACCCCAGCTCCTCTCCCCATAGCACCATGTTGCTCCCTTTCCCCACACCAAGAGCCATTTCCCAACTTCCCAAATCCTCCCATAAAGCACATCCAACCCTAAAACCAACATCCACGAGGGATGGGAGAGGACGAGCAGCCCAGCCTGCACCCGACCACCTTTTCGCATCCCTTTGCATCCCGACAGCCTCCTCCCTGCATCCCGGATGGGGACTGGGATTGGCAGCACCGCTCCTTCTGCAGCCGGAGCGCGGCCGTGCCATGCGCCCGCTCCCTACCTGCTGCTTTTTTTGCAAGGAAACGGGTTGCCCTGGAGCTGGGTCTCCATGGAAACTCGGGTTTTTCAGACACTCAATGGAAGATGCTGGCACGGAGAGGCTTGTGCAGGAATACTGATTCAGCCCCAGCGTCTGTAACACTGACTGCATTTTAATCCTGCTCTGCTACCCAGCGAGCTAAAAATACCCCTCGCTGTCGCCTCCTGAGCTCGCGTAAACAGCTTAAAGCAACACGGCGCTGCCAGCACGGAAATTTCATGAATCAGCTGAAAAAAAAAAGAAAAAAAGAAAAAAAGAAAAAAGGGATGGGGGAGGTGATGAAGGGTCTCAGCCCTCAGCATGGGGAGCGCATCCCTGCCCAAGGGATGGCAAAAAGGAACGGCTGGGGATGGGGTCTGAGCATCACACGGCCTTTGGGGTTTTGTTTCACCTCTCCAAAATGCCCTTTGCTGGGGGTAAGGGCAAGAAAAGAGGCTGCTCTGGGTCCCAGCAGCTGGGAGGTGTGATGTGCTGATGGGCTCAACACATAGCATGGGGACGCAGCCACCTGTCCCCAGCGGGACTTTGGGGACAGGTGGGGTGGCCTTGGCCAGTGCGGTGCTTTCCCTGCTCACCTGTAGCATCGCTTTGCAAAAAATATAAATAAATCAGAATCCAGCGAATAGAGACAGGGGTGCTGGGGCTGTGGGTGCTGGCAGTGCCCTCGCTGTGCTCGAGCCCCGCGTCCGCCCGTGGTGCTGGGACCGTAATAGGCAAAGGAGAGCGCGCTCTTCTCTCGGCAATTAGCGGGGCTGTCCTCAGCCGACTCCGAGCGCCTTTTTGCAGATTGCACAGGCACCTCCCCTTCATAAAGGCTGTCTGCCAGCAGCACGGCCTTCCCTGGGAAGGGACATCCAGTGGGGAAACTGAGGCATGAGCCCAGGGCAGTGGGACAACCCACACCCAACGGCTCCGAGGATGCACATCCAACCCAGCAGCTGGGGCTGGGCTTCTTGGGGAAACTCTGCTTTTGTGCATTTGCTTTTGCCCTGGCATGGGGAGCAGCCAGCACTCCCAGGGCTGAGGGAAAAGTGCTTTACCCCTTTGCTTTTACCCAGAACCAGAGAAGCAGCAGAAATGCCATCCACAGCAGAGGGAGGATTTAGGGTGGATGCTGAACAGGGCTTTACAGGGATAAGTTTCCCCCTTTGCACTGCCCAAAGCAGGGAAAAATCTATATTTCCCAATTAAAAAGCCATGAATTTTTCCAGGAATGTGGGGCTTTTTTGCTGCAGGGCTCCTTGCTGCAGGCTCTGTGTTGGGAACCAGCACCCAGCACCCCATTGCCCCTGGGCATCGCCTCCCAGCCCTCACCCTGCCAACGTTGTGCAAAGCAGGAAAGGGGGGAAAGGACATTTTAGGTCACGTTTTTGTGGGCTCTCAGAGCTTTCTCCCATTGACAGCAGCATTAAGGACGCCGGCTCTGACTAGCCAGGGGGTAAAATAAACCCATGCAAAGCTCACGTGGCCCGGCCAAAAATGGGCTGCAAGCTTTGTTCCTTCACTGTACAGAAAAGTCATTCCAGGGTTGAGTTATTTATTAGATTTCATCACATTAAATGAGTGGGAACTGGACACAACCAACCCCACCACCCTCAGCCCTCGCTGCCAAACCCTCAGCACGAGTCCTGTTGGACTGAGAACCCAACGTGTCACAGCGGGCAGGGGACACGTGGGGACAGCTGGGGGTGGCTGCACACTCAGCATTGGGTCTGCAGCAGGATGGCAAATCCTTTTGGGCAGCAAACCCTCCTGGGGTACCAAATCCTCCCACCCTGGGCTCTGCCTCTGTACCTGTGCTTAGGGCAGAGCTGTGCCAGCAGTGCTGGACCCCAGTGCTGGCCCACAGGTCCCAAGCAGAGCAGCAGCATCATTCCACAGCTGAGGTTTCCCAAATGCTGTGCTCAGGCCACCAACGAAGGGGAAACTGAGGCACGGGTGAACAATCTCCAAGCAAACCAACCCAAGGTCCCCACGCCACCATCAGACCCTGTCCCCTTGCTCCTACAGTGGGGTCCTGGTGGGTTCCTGGCTTGGGGGTCCAGGGGAGCCTTTCAGTGCTCCCCACTCCCAGCTGTTCCCCATGATCCCAATGCTGTGCTCGCGGTGCCACGGAGCCTCTCTCTCGTTTGTCCTGACAGCATCACTTTTGGCTGGTTACAATTCCTCTAGGTTCAGCCGCCAGCTAATCCCAGCCTTGAGGCCAGCANGGAGTCAAAAATGCTCAGGGAGAGCAGGAAGAGAAGGGGATTTTTTGGGGAAAAGAAAGCAGGGGGTGTACAGAAGTGCCAGACCCCTTCCCCAGCCCTTGTCCCCCCACGCTCTTGGCTCACACTGGGTTTGTACCTATGGGGCCATGAGCCAAGGGACAGCAGCCAGGGGAGGAGTGGTGCCAGGTGCCTGCATCCAAGCCCTGCTGCCAGGAGCAGCCGTGCTCAGCTCCCCATGCACAGCCCCATCCCAGCAAGAGCTGGGGGTGTGGGTAAGGGTTTCCCCCCCACACGATCCCCATCTGCACTTGGACCTCTGCAGTGTGCATGGCCTCACCTGGTCGGTCTCTCACCCATCGTGCACGTGTCCCAGTCGCTGGCTGTGCTCCAGAGGCAGCATCGTCCTTCTCCATCCCCGCCTTGGGCTCCCTGCTCCCACTTTGCACCCCTGCGCTGTTTGCACATCTGCACAGGTGTCCCAGAGCCCCACCGAGGTCCCCATTGCAGCTGCAGTGGGAAGGGCTGCGGGGTGCTGCACTGGGATCCGCAGGGGATGCATTGCTCCCTGCAAGGTTTTGGGGTTTCAGAGGTAAATCAAAAAACATCCAGACCCCTCCTAAATCAGCAGCCTGAAGCCATCCGGGGGGGCTGCAGATCCCCGGGGACGGTCCCTGAGCCACAGCTTTGTCCCTCCTGATTCATTTGTGCACAGGGGTTGGTGAGAAACAGGTTGCAAACTACTGCTGTGGTCCAAACTGGTGATGGAGAGGGGCTTTGTCCAGGATGGAGAAGGGATCACCACAATGCCCACTGCAGGGGACACCTCCAGCCACCACCTGGCCACCTGTCCCCAAAGCCACCTGTCCCTGCACATCACAGGGATGCTCCAAGTGCTCCTGGTCCCCAAACCACGCGTGGATGCAGCCCAGAGGGATGCAGGTGCTCAGCATCACTGAACGAGCAGCGCTGAGCGAGCAACCTGAGTGCTCAGCATCCACCCCATGGCAGCACTGGAGAAGGACCACGGTGTGCAGCATCCTCAGGGATGCAGCAGCTGCTCAGCAGCATCGCTGGGCTGCTCACACTCACGAAGGGCTCTCTCCAGCCAGAGTGGGAAGCAGCATCTCCCTCCCAGCCTGGGAGCTCTCGCTGTAATTGCTGCTTGGCCATCAGCCACTGATGGCTTGCATTTCTGACTGCTTTCTTTGCAGTTTTGTGGCAGCTCTTTGCTTCCCCCGGTTTTAACCATCCCATTCTCCCCCTGCACTGCCAGCCTCAAATAGAAGACTTTGTTCCCCTGGGTGGGCTGTCAACAGAAGGAAAATCCCAACATCTTCTGGGGGGCTTCAGCTGAGCTCCCCCAGCTCGGTGCAGCAGCTCCTGTGGCTTTCTGGGAGCTTCTGCTGCACCTGGGCAGTGCAGAGGTCACTTCAAGAGGTGACACCAACGCGCAGCTCAGCCTCCTGCTGCCTGCTTGGCTCCGCTGCCGCTCTGCCCATGCAGCGTGGGGAGCTTCACCCCTCACCTCGATGCAGCGTTCACTCTGAAGCCTAAGGATGGCACCAGTAGGGCCACCATGCAGATGAGCTCGGTGCTGCTACGCAGAGCAGGCAGAGTCGATGCATTTGTCAGCTCTGCAGTGCTTTTCCTTCAACAAATGAAGATGGCACGGATGTTGAAACCAACGCGCCGTGGGCTTTCCAAGAGGGCTCTGAGCCAAGGGAGGCACTCGGCCCCGGTGCAGTCCTTGGGCTCAGGGCTTCACGGTGCAAAGGAGAGGAAACGGCACGGCGGAGGGTGTGGGAGCTGACTCAGCTCGCGGATGTCTTTATTGGAACTCTAGTGCGGCTGGACAGGTAGAGGCATGCGTACAGGACACAGGAAATGGGAGTAGTATTGCCTTGATCACAGAGATATGTAACAGCATTAAAGACACTGACCCTTCCAGGCCAGCAGGGCTCACCCCACCTCGGTACCCATCCCTGTCCCCTATTGCTCCCCATCATCATCCTCGTGCCCCAGCCAACCCCACTCACCCCCTGTGAGGGGACAGCAGCCCCCACTCGTGGCACCCAGCACGGAGAAGAGTCCCCACTTGGACGATGGAGGCGGTCGGAGCAAGGATGGTGCCGCGGGCAGGAGCGAGGGGCAGCAGCTGGCAAGGCTCCGGCCGGGTCGCTTCAGCGGGATGGCAGCATCCTAAAGCAGGGGCGAGAGGATGGGGCAGTGCACAGCGGGGCTGGCAGCAGGCAGGGAGCAGGGCGGCCCCCCACTGCCCCCCTCCTGCAGGGGACACGGCTGCCAACCCTCCCCCCCCAGCCATGGAGATGGCAGCTGGAGCTTTGGGTTGCTGCATGGGGCAGGCAAAGCTCATCGGGGAGAGCATCCCTTGGCCTCCGGGAGGGCATCCCTGGGAGAATGCATCCCCCAGCTTAGGGCAGAGCATCCCTTGGGTTTGGGAACAGCATCCCTTGGCTCCAGTGACAGCATCTCCCTTGGGCAGAGCATCCCTTGGCCTTGGGGAGAGCATCCCTGCACCCCAGGGAGAGCATCCTTAGGGGAATGCATCACTCAGCCTCAGGAAAAGCATCCCTCGGCCTCAGGGAGAGCATCTCCGAGCCGTGGGATAGCATCCCTGCGCCTTGGGGAATGTTTCCCTTTGGGAAAACATCCCTTAGCCTCAGGGAGAGCGTCCCGTGGGGCTCACGTCCCTCCGCCTCAGGGAAAGCATCCTCTGGGGTGCAGGTCCCTCTGCCTTGGGGAGAGCAGCCCCCGGGGCATGCATCCCTCGCCGGGGTGCTGCCTGCATCCAGCCGGGGCTCAGGAGAAGGTGACAACCTCGCCCTGGGGGTAACTGGAAGAGAGGACGTCTTGGCAGGTGTCTGCAATTAAAGAGAGAGGGATTAAAGACGTTGTCAGGCACTGCTTCCATCGGCTGCTTGTGGAGAAAGAGAAGGAGAGGGAGAGAGAGACTGAGCTCCATGGGGACCAACACTTTGGAGGGTGCAGAAAAGGGGAACTGCAAAGTGAAACAGCCTTCTCTGGAGGGAGAAAGTGCTGTTGTTCCATATTAAAGTAGGCAAAAGTAATAAAAAATGCCTCTAAATGGACCCAGAGACACCCCCAACCAAGGTGAGCACATGGGAAATGTCTCCACCTTGGTTTCTCCTTGGTTCTCCACCAGGACTGGAGTTGAGGTGACTTCAAGGGTAAAAAAAAATGAAGAGCAGAGGGAAGAACTCATCCTCACTGCAGCCCTTTCCTCCAAGAAAGCTGCCTGGGACCAAAAGTTTCCAAACCATCCCCAGGCCAGATGTCCCAACGCCAAGCTGAGTGCATTAATATCCCGCAGTGTTTTATTCTTCTTTCTCTCTCTCTCTCTCATTCGTTATCATTGAATTAATTAACATTGATTGGAGCTCTGAGTCACAACTCTGCCTGTCCCCACGTGCCAGGTTTCCAGGCAGGGAGGCAGCTCCCGATCCACGCGATAAGCACAGAGCTGCCCTTTCCACCCAGCAAATTTGAAACAAAACCCAACACTGGGCTCCCGGGGCTCATTTCACCCCATCTTCCCCTCTGCAGACCCATGGCAGCTCCAGCACCAGCTTGGTTTCCCCAAAGGAAAGGTCTCACCCCTCTGTCTGGGGCTCGCCCACCCCCTGCACGCAGCCTTCCCAATGCCATATCCCAGCAAACCCCCTGCGATCCCAGCCCCGAAATCCCAGGGCAGTTTGTCCCTGGAGGTTTGAGGAATCCACCTTCCTCCTCATGCAGAAATCTGGGGGAGGATGCTGAGACATCCTGGGAAAAGCCAGCGCTGCCCATGCACGAAGCAGCTGCAGAAATCTATTGCTGCTCCTGCTTCCATCACCCTGCAAGCAGCTAAAAGCTCTCCACAGCTCTCGTGGCCGGCCAGCAGCATTCCCCGTCAGCTCCATCGATTTACCAGGGACACGGCCAGGCTTTTAACTCCCATCCCCTCCTCCCTGCTCAGAGCCATTTGGTGCACAGCTCGAGACCTGCTGCCCGCAGCCCCCGGGGAGCTGCCTTGGAAAGCAGCTTCCCAGCCTCAGAGAAACGAGCACGACTAAAAATAAATAACAACAGCAGAGGATTCTGTTCAATTGCCTGCCCCAGACAAAGCCACCGCAAGCAAACCGCCCTCCTGGCTCTGCCCATGGCTCCCAGCCCCTCACCGTCACCATCAGTCACAGATCAGCCCCTCTGCAGCTCAGACCTGGCCCCAAAGTCCCCTGGGTTTGCTGGTGCAGCTGCCAGCTCCTCCCCCAAAACGTGTCCAGGGATGGAGACTTTCCCCCTAAAGGATCTCCTCCGGTGGCTGCTCCAGCACAGTGTTTGGGTAGGTCCTACACTAACTCTGCTTGGTCTGCTGGTGGTTTTTCTATTTTGAATACGCCGTGAGGTCTATCTGAAGACAAGAGGTTGAGCAGGTGCTGGAGGAAAAATCCCAAAAAAAACCAAAGCACTGTCACAGCAATGGGTGCTGCCAGGCTGGGCACTGCCCGACCCCATGGAGGAGCCGATGGGCAGCGCTGGGCTCTGCTTGGGGCCCTCGAAGGCTTCTGGGCCCAACCCACAGCACTTTGTAGGACTCTTTTCTTCTTCCTATTGCAGTGGGAGGGATTGCAGACAGGGCAGAGGACCCAGTCCTCACCAAGCACCAGGGAGGTTGGGGTGAAACACATTCCAGTGCACATCTGCATCTCCCGGTGCACATCTGCGTCTCCCAGTGCCCGTCTCCACCAGCTACAAAACGATGGATTTTGTAAAGATGAAGCAAAAACCAGCAGCTCCACCCCACTGCGAGGAGCAGGGAGGTGCTGCCCAAGCGAGCTGCGCTTCTGCAAAGCCACCTCTTGCCTTGAGACAGCCCTGAAAATGTCCCCAGAGGGACATCCCTGCAGCATCCCTGCTGCCCGAGGATGCACCCAGGGTGAGCCCTGCACTGCTCCGAGCCCCCTGGGTGCAGGGATCCGCAGCCACCATTCCTCAAAGCAGAACCAATGCCTGAGTGGAGGCAACGAAGTAACAGACTGCGAGCTGGGAGGGAGGCACCTATTTTTAAGCTCAGCTGCATCTTATTTTGCATCTGCCTCCGTTCCTCGTCAGCACGGGCAAGGGCTAGGGTTACTTTTTTTTTTTTTTTTCCAAATTTTATTGTCATCAAATAAGCACTGAGGATTTTTCCTGGCAGTCAGGGGAAGTCAGAAACAGGCTGCTTCTGGGTAGAGCAATTACTCTCCTGACATCTTCACCTCCTGCCCGGCTGGCGTACAGACCTCTCTATTTTCTCAGCTCTTTCAGGCATCTCCCGAGAAACAGAGAGCAGTTGTTGCAACAATCACAATTAATACTTTGCACGCAAGCCGGGCTCCTGCTGCAGCCTGCATGGCACAGGACGGCTGCTCCATCCCCCTGAGAGAAGCAGGAGGCAGCTGTGGGTTGGTGGGGGGCTGCCCTAAAGCCCCCCCCAAGCTCTGGAGGATGCTGCATGCACCCCCTGCATGCACAGTGCTGTCGGTGTCAGCAGACAGGTGCAGGACAGATGGGTGCAAGGACTCAAATATCAGTGGGGAGAGCATCTCTAAGCCCACCCCTGGCACAGAGCATCGTCTGCAGCCGTGATGGGGAGAGGAGCACCGGGCACGGATGCTCTCCCTGATGCCACGCACAGGTGAGCACCCCATGCACGCGGTCCCCAGAGCAGCGCAGTGCTCACAGCATCCTGCTGGGATGAGGCCAGCTGGGAGCAAACCCAGACCATGTCCTGCACGTCCCCAGACACAGCACAGCTCTGTTTTTTGGGCCAGGAGGGCAGCAGCAAGCTCGGTCCCTGCGCACCGCTTTGTTCTTTAAATACCATGTAGGAGCGGGGCAGAGGCAGCCGTGCTCCTATCGATCGATTCACGTTGTCAAGAATAAATCAAACAACCTTGCTTTCTCCTGCTGCAGTTCAGCTTCGCTGGAACGTGCGCTCCTCTCCACATCCCTAAACATAGACAAGTGGCTGGGAGGATATTCGGGGGAAGTATCGTATTCGCTTGCTCTATTCTTATCCGATTCTCCAGGCGGCCAATTTTGGCCACTGTTGGAGATAAGACTACAGAGACATTTAGCACTCTGCTCTCCCAATCCTACAGCTCCTCTTCTATTCTCAGCAGTGGGATTAACCCCTGCAAACACTCCCAAAACCCACCGAGACCCCACCTGAAAATAACAGCAGGGCCCTGCCCCCCTGCATCCTCCCGATCTCTTATGGAGAGGAAGAAGGGGGGGGGAAGAGAGCGAAGATGCTGTGGGTTTTTCAACAGTTTGCTGCCTCCCACAGAAATGCCTCTGTCTCCCGTTCGGGGCTCTGTTGTTTTAGAGCTTTTGCACATTAGTCATGCCTTCCACCCAGTTGCATAACGCCAAGTCTAAAAATTGCAAAGCGCAGCTCCGCGTCGGCTCTAACAGGAAACCAGGGCTGAACGTTGTGGTCCACCGAGGGTTTTCCACACCGGACGCTGCGTCTGCTGCAGGGTTCAGCCCTGCCTGCAGGGGCCTCCGGACCCAACGCCATGCAGGGCTGCTCGCTCGTGCTTGGCTCGTCCCCAAAGCCAGCATGCGACCTTGGGTAAAACATTTATGAGTCAGAGACCACGGAAAGCACGGAGGGTCACCTTCCTTGGGAGAATTCAGCTCCTCCTGCTCCAAGCACGGGAGGAGAGGATGCAGCATCTCACATGCCTTCTGCGTGACTCAAACCTGCGCCGTTACCGCTGGGTGCACCAATGCACTTTGACTGTAGGGACTCACGTGAACCCCAGGTGGGAGGAGGGAACCCTATGGGATGGGCTTCATCCTAAAACTCCAGCACTGGGGCTGTGGCATGCATCAAAACGCAGACCATCTCCTTTGGGAAGCAGCCTTGCACTGAGGGATCCTCACCCCACAGCATCCCGCAAGCATCCCTTGGCTGTGATGCAGGGGAAGGGTCTGACCCCTGCAAACTTTGAGTGCTTGTTTTGTTTTCAAGCACGGCCCAAGGGCAAGTTTTGCTCCCCATCCTCAGGCTGAAATACCCCAGGCTCCAGCTGCCCCGAGCTGGACTTGCTCAGAGGAAGGGAAAAGGATGAGAGTGTGCTGAGAGGAAGGCTGGGGCCAGGGCTGCAGGTGCTGAACCACCCCCGGTTTTGGGTACCTGGGACTCTGCCACCTCTGGGGAGGCAGAGCCAGGGCAGCCAGGAGAGAAATGAGCCAAAATTCAGGACTGCAGGTTTTGTTCTAGCTCGGGAGGCCATCTGAGACCACTCAAAACCATCCCAAAAACTGAGCCACGTGAGCAAAAAACCAACAGTGCAAGCGAGCACTCTGAGTGCACTCAGCCCTTACCTGCCAGGACCGGTGACATCCAGCTCCCATCCCAGGGGACAGGGGGATGCTGTGCCCCCCCTACCACAAACCCATCCAAGGAGAGGGCTCCCCCCACCCACGTGGGGATCGTTTTGTCTCAACTCTCCCATTCCCCCATTGTTCCAACAGCAGCAGCTGCCCCAGGGGACCCACACCTCCCTCCCCACCCCCCCCAGCGATGTGTTTTGCCCATCCTTTATCCCAGCCTCCCACCTCCGTGGGGCCTCAGGGCTTTTTTGAGGCTGCAAAAGCCACGTTCAGCCCCGAGACCACCCCCAGGTTGGACGGAGAAGCAGACACAAGCAGGGAAGCGGAGTTAGGCAGAGAAAAGCACAAAACAAAAGGGGAACTGCTGCTGGGCAGGGAACAGAGATTTATTCGTGTGGTGCCTCCAGAAATTCGAGGCTGTTTTAAAAGAAACCCTAAAATGATACGAACTCAGCCATTTCCAGCACAATGATATATAATTTTATGAGTCAACACGGCCCCTTCTTGCATTTCCAGCCCCCTTTGCCCAAGTGCAAACAGCTCACGGGAAGGAGGGGTCGACCCCAGCGGGGACCGCACGCCCTCAGCCCAATTTATTTCGGATGAATGAGGTTTTCCAGGGGAAGGAAAAACACTGAGCAGCCCCCACCCCCCCGCAAAAAAA
>WBMW01003753.1:18256-29776 GCA_013396635.1 Penelope pileata
GATAAGGGGCTGATGCAGACCCCAGCAGCAGGCGAGCAAGGTGACACTCTGCAAAAGGGACACGAGACAAATGCCACAGTGCCGGTGTCACGCTGCAGCCTGGCTCTGTCCTCTCCAGAGCCCACGTCCCAGGGGTGGTGGGCAGGGGGAGCTCTTCTCTTTGAGCTGCCCCAGAGGAACCAACTGTTGGCATCAGGCTGGAACCGTAAGGGATGCCAAGATCTGCAGCACACTCCTGAAGCAGCCCCGTCTCCTGATTCCCACAGCTTGTACAGACATCAGTACCTGTCCCAGGATCTGACAGATGGCCATCAGCAAATCGGGCTCGGAACCAAGCTCATCTCAATTTGCAGCACTGCCAACATCCCAGTACCAGAACAAACAGCCTCAGCAGGAGATAAATCAGGAGCGAGGGAAGAGGCGCCTCTGCGGCTCCCAGCGCCTTCGGGTGGGAGCACAGGAGGATGCTCTGCCCTCTGCCCACCACTAACCCTGCCCACACTGGGGCACTTCCCCATGGAGGGCACCAGTCCAGGGCAGTGACCCATCTCCCCATCCCCAACAGCACGAGTGGGATGCAGGCATTGGGGTTTTCCTCTTCCCAAAGGGTTTCACACATCACTGGGGCCCCTCTGAACACCACAGCCACCTTCCAGCAGGAGTGACCCACACAGATGCACATTTTTAATCATATAAAGCACTGAGATTTGCAGGAAGGACACCAGAAAGAGCCAAAGACCACCACAGTGCCCTTTTGAATAACCGTTGCTGCCACCATGCAAGGAAAAATAATAATTTCCTGGCCTTCCTTGTTGGGACAGGATGATCTTTAAGGTCCCTTCCATCCCAAGCCATTCTGTGATTCTGCAACCACGGAATGTGATTTGGGAGCCCAGCAAGAGCAGCACTGGATGCTCAGCAGTTGGATCTACAGTAGTTCCACTGGCTTCGAGGGGTCCAAGCTAAAATGCCTCAGTTGAATTGCTGCCTGACTCCAGCATCTTGCAAGGATGCTCAGCACAGGCTCTCATCCTCCTCTCCCATCCCCTCCAGCCCAGGTCCAGGGCAGGACAAGAGCCTCTCCCCCTTCTTCTCATTAGCAAGCATTAAGAGACCAACTTTAGAGAAAACAGTCCTTCCAGGAAAAGCACCGAGAATTTCCAGCAAATATTTGTATAATACTCTTCTGCCCAAGGACGAATGAGGCTTTTCATTTTTTTTCCCCCCCTCTTTTTATAGGAGGAGGTTGTGCAGGAACACCAAAGGGAATCTGTGATTTCCCAGGAGAACGCAACCAATTTGCTCCTGCTAATGTAATAACAGTGATTGCCCCCAAACTGCTCCCTGCCTGCAGGGCTGCAGGAGCCTGGCAGTGCTGCCTCACACATTAGGGCAAGTACAAGAGATGCCAGGGGGCGTGGGATGGACCACAGGACCAAGGCTGGAGGTCACACATCCCAAAACCAAATCCTTGCCAACCCCCCAAGCAGCAAATCCTTGAGGGCCTCCAAAGGGCATCATCATCTTTTCCCCTGCCTGGTGCCAGGATGCACACACCCGTCCCAGCAGCTAGGGTGAGATAGTGGGACCAGCTGGGATCCAGTGGTGCCAAGGAGGCAGAAGTGGGTCAGCATCCTCCCACACCACCTTGGATGCACAAGTGAGCAAGAGAACTGCAGAAACTACAGAACTGAGCCGTGTCCTAAGAATTAACCCAGCCATCTAGGATGCAGATGGATTTTGTGGCTCCAGTGGATGCATCCTCCTGGGGGCTGCGGTGCTGGGAGGGGGGCACAGAACGACGGAGGACGATGCGAAAGGACCCAACTGAAGACGACTGTCACTGTGTCATGGGAAGAAGAGTTTTGTGTTTTCCTGACTCGTCTCCCCCACAGTTTCCCATAGAAAACCTCAACACTTCACAAAGCTCACTTTCCAAACCTGGAGGAGACAGCCTTTCTGGCAACCCCGTGCTTTTGGCACGGCTGCAGTTGACACAGCGCAGTTCCCCACGCTCAAACCCACCAAAAGGCATCAGAGGAGGAAAGAAAAAGCCCGTGGATTCTTTTCCCTATTGAAAACCTTTTGACCTGCTTCAGCCACTACCTCACCACCTCCTCAGGAGGGGCATCAGCCCCACAGCACCCTGAGATGGGTGAGGGCCAGGAGGAGCCGAGGGACAGGGCTGTCCCCAGCATCAGGTCCCAGCTCCCAAACAGTGAGGAGGACGTAGGGGAGGAGAAAACAAAAAGGGTAGAGCTGGCACAGGGAGACACAGTGGACAGAGATGAAGCAGATGGAGAGGCAGGAACACAAGTGGATTTGGGGGGCTGGAGGTGGGGGGAGCAGAGAACAACAGCCAGGCAGGCAGATGGAGGTGAACCACAGTCTCAGACAGATGCAGCAGATTTCCCCCTCCCTCCATCCTCCCCCCCAGCCCATGGACCCCCAGCCCCAGCCGTACCTTTCTGGATGCCTCCATCTGCTGTGCAGGAGAAGTCACCCGTGGCCAGGAGGAAGCACGTGGAGGATTTCTTGTTCTTGTCACGGGTGCTCGAGCGCCGCATGGGCCGCTTCTCCTCATCCGATGGGGACAGCGGCTGCTCCTCGTCCGACAGCACCACGTTGGCCTCACCGTTCTGCTTGGAGTCTGCAAGAAGGCAGCAGACACCCATCATCAGTGGGGGAACCTCCAGGACAATGTGCTCAGAGCGACCAGGAGGGGTTGATCAGACCATGAAAGGAAGAAAAAGACCCATGTGCAGATGGCCTGGAAATTCCTAAAAATTCAGGCATGTCCAAGCCTGGATGTGCTAAATTACAGCCACCAGGGAAGCAGGACTGTGCTAAATGTTAATCTCAAACAGCAATTCTTCCTCCCACTGAGGGCTATATACCCTGCAGGGATGCCCAGGGAAGAAACACCCCTGGTCTTTGAACTCCATCCTGATAGCTGATGGGAATTCACTCTTCCAAATTCCCATCACCTGCAATCAGGGCTGCTCAGGGCGGTGGTGAAGCGCTAATTTCTGCCCCCTGACTCTGGTTTGGTAGCTGAGAAGATGCTCTGCACGCTGAGGACCTGTCCTGAGTTCCTGAAATAGTGTTGGGGTGGAGGGACGGGGCTGACATCCACTTTGGGGTCAGGGCTGGCCTCAGTGCACGCCGTGCTGGGGCAGGACACAGCCCTGTCCTGGTCTCTCCCATCTCAGCTGCTCTGAGGCAGCAAACTGAGATGAGAAGGGCACAGCAGCCTCCATGGAAGCAGTGCCACCAAGGCACGGTGCTCACAGTCCCCCACGCTCAGCCCAAGCGATGCTGCCCCTAGCCAGGTCTGCAGAGCCAGGGATGTGCCCTCTCCTGACCTGCAGAAAACACTGGAAAAGCCCCAAACTTCAGCTCAGTGCATGGGAGCAAATAACAAATGTACGGAGGCTGAGTTTGCTCCAGGCTGAGCAGTGCTGGACCGCTGGAGATGAAGGGGAAGGCGAGGTCAGGCCCCAAGATGTATCTGTGGAGTTATCCGTTTTGGTGAGGCATGCCCTGGTTTGCAGTGGGAGGAAGCAAAGGACAGCCTACCCCAAGCACACTGCCAAACCAAGACAGGAATTGGGCTGACGTCAGGGCGAGGAGGAGGTCCGCCAGGCAGGGACACCCTGAGCCACCCCAAGGTGACTCAGCCCGTGTTTGGAGAGCAGAACACGGCCCTTCCCCTCGGGCTGTGCCCACCTCAAGTGGGCGATCCTGGTCTCCAGCTCCACCAACACAGCACCCAGCACCCCGGCACCCCAACCCACAAAGACCTCAGCACCCTGAGAGCCACTGGCCACAGTGGGACAATCCCGAGGGCCTCCAAGCCTTAAGAGAACACAACAGCAGCCTTGGGGGCTCCCAGAGGTCTCCCCTCCCTCATCCCCACCTTTGGGGTCTCACCTGACCGCTTCCGCTCAGCCACCCCTTCCTCTACTGCCAAGGGACAGGTGTCGCTCTGGGTGCTGTTGCGGGGGGAGTTCTCCTCGGATTTGCAGTAGGTGGGGGAGTCCAGCGGGGCCGGACGGGGTATATGCTTTTTCTTCTTCTTTGGCAGCTTCTGCTTGGCCATGGCCAACGAATAGTACATCCCAAAGTTATTGACAATGACGGGCACGGGCATGGCGATGGTGAGCACCCCGGCCAACGCACAGAGAGCTCCCACCACCATGCCCGACCAGGTCTTGGGGTACATATCGCCGTAGCCCAGGGTCGTCATGGTGACCACGGCCCACCAGAACCCAATGGGGATGTTCTTAAAGTGAGTCGGCTCGCTCCCGCTGGTGTCGGACGTCTTGGCTCCGATCCGCTCGGCGTAGTAGATCATGGTGGCGAAAATCAAGACCCCCAAAGCAAGGAAGATGATGAGGAGCAGGAATTCATTGGTGCTGGCCCGGAGTGTGTGGCCCAGCACCCGGAGGCCCACAAAGTGCCGGGTCAGCTTGAAGATCCGAAGGATCCGGACGAAGCGAACAACCCGCAGGAAGCCCAGCACGTCCCGGGCAGCTTTGGAGGACAGGCCACTAAGACCTACCTCCAGGTAGAAGGGCAAGATGGCCACAAAGTCAATGATGTTGAGCAGGTTCTTAACGAAGAGAAGCTTATCTGGACAGCAGACGATGCGAACCAGGAACTCGAGGGTGAACCACAGGACGCAGACACCTTCGATGTAGGTGAGGATGGGCTCCGTCTCCACTTTGTGCGTCAGCAGGATCGTCGTGGTGTTGCCCACCACCAGGGTCTCCGTCACGTTGACATTGATGTTGAAGGCCTCGTGTGTCTCCAGGCAGAAGGTCGTGATGGAGACCAGGATGAAGAAGAGCGAGGCAAAAGCAACTACCTGGAAAAGCAAAATCACCGGGGCCATTAGCTGAACTTCCCGGGGATCAGAAGAATTTGGGTCAGCTGGTTGGGGAGAGCGTTGGTTTATGATAACTGCAGCCTGAGGCACGCTTCTGGTGTCACCTACACCTGGTATGTCTCCTCCAATCCCTGCAAGCAAATAGCAACAGCAGGGATGGGAGGAGTCCTCATTTGATACAAATGAGGCTTCAAACACCCCAGGAGCTGCGCTGCTGCCGCTCACTCTGTCCCCACTTCCTCAAGACTAAGGATGGAGAACAGGGAGGTTTGATGTTTTGAGTGGTCCTGTGTGGAGCCAAAGGTTGGACTCAATGATCCTTGTGGGTCCCTTCCAACTCAGGACATTCTGTGATTCTATAATTCCATGACTCCATTATTCCATTACTCTATGATTTCCCATCAGTTGCCATCAAACCTCGGGGTCTGGTGCCATCAGTCCAGGACCTGTCTCCGAGTGCTATGACATGGACAGGGCAAGGTGTGCTGGAGACGTGCTGGAGATGACAGTGATGGGAACGGAGACCTGCCTGTGTTTGGAGCAAGCCTTCACTGGGAACACACATGAAAAGGCAACTTTGAGAGGACTGATTTAAAGAGCTTTCCCCTACATCCAACCCAAACTCCCCCATCTGAAATGATCCTAATGGATCCCTTCCAGCTCGGGATATTCTATGATTCCAGGAGGTCTGGGGCAGGGACATACTGGAGATGTCCTTTCATCCTCTCACTGCTCCCTGAGGGTCAGTGGTGGCTGATGTGCTCGCAGATGGTCCCAGACTGGACAAGGAGCGCAGAGCTCAGCCCAGCCCCCTACCAATGCCCAAGGCTGGCGACAGGCAGGTGCCCCCCATTGCTTCCCTCTCCCCAAGACAGGATTCCTTTGTCCCCTCCCTGCATCACACTGCCACTTGGCCTCAGGTGTGAGCAAGGACACTGCTGTCACCCCAGCCGATGCTGCTCAGCCCTCCTCCCCACCAGGATGAGCTCACGATGAGTCCATTCCCCAGGGCATCTGTTTGCAAGAACCCCTGAAAAAAGACTCAGAGCAGAAAATCCCTCCTTCTCCCACCCTCCATGGCTGCTTTGGTTTCACGGGAGCAGATCCTGCTCCAGCACCTTTTGCTGCTAACACAGCAGGATGCGACCTGCTGCTCCTGGTGCTCGGTAGCAGAGCAGGAGTGGCTCATTTTGTTGCTGGAGACAACAGCCCGGGCCCTTGGCTGGAGTGAATCAGCAGTGGAGACAGCCTGAGTCACGCTGGAGAAAAAACAGCCCCAGCCACGGTAATGTGAGAGCATCCTCACGGGGTGTCCCCAAGGGCAAACCCACACAGGTCCAGCACAGAGAGCATCATCCCTCCAGAATTTAGGTGTGAAGTTTAAAGCAGACTCAAACCAGAGCAGAAACCTCTGGAAGATGACTTTCCCCCCAGTGATGGATGCTCACCCAGGGATGGGCTGGGATGCTTCGTACCCCTAAAGCTGGACCACACACCATGAGGCAGCCCTTGCTGTCCAGTTGTGCCCAACCCTGCAAAATTTGGGAAGAAAATTCAACTAAACCTAAGTGGGATCTCAAAGCAAAGCTCTTTTAACCAGACAAGCATTCCACACAGCGGTGGCATGGTCAAAATAATCTGATTTTCAGCTGAGTGCTGAGTAATGTTCCTGAGTTTGCCCATATGGGTAACACCAGGGAAATGTAAAGATTAAAAATTCGGGCTCAAAGCAAAGTAGGAAGAAAAAAATTACCGAGGAAGATGGTGAGACCGTGCTGCCACTGCCCTGAAGGAGCAAACACTCAGGCAGTGGAGCAGCCCTGCTGTGTGAGCCACGTAGGTGAGAGCTGATTTAGCCCCAGGAGCAACAGCATCCTCTAAAAATAGGAGCCAGGTTCACAGGCAGTGCCAAGCACCGTCCCCTCGCTCAAAGTCACCAGTGCTGCTCCAGTTCTGTGTCAGCTGAAGACCTGACCTGAGATGTCTTAGCTCAGCTCTCACCTCTGTCTTGCTCCAATATCATTTTTTTTCCCCCAAAAAATGTCTTAAAAATAGCATTAAATCTGTGTCTGTATGCAGCAGCCATCAATACAGAAGTCCCACCCGAGCAGTTCTCCAGAACCTGCTGCTGATCTGCATGCAGGCTCAATGCAGCTTGGGATGGGTATTCCCAAAAAACATCTCCCTACAGTGGGTCCCTGGCCTGGAGGTCCCAATAGACACGAGATCAGGGCCCCACAGATCAGGCTGCAAATGGAAAAAATGAGGAGCTACAAGTGAGCAGAGCTCAGACGTAGACATAAACCACAACCAGAGCAGATTCCAATGGGGAACAGCAGAGTTTGACACTGAGCTGCAACAGCAACTTCACCAGGCACCAAATTGTCCCTGGCAACCTCTGAGACCAGGCTGGGTACAGGAGCCAACAAACCCATGGATGACGATGCTGTAAGGAAGAGAGATTCAAATCCCAAGGAGGGATTTCTAACCCCGTGCTCATGCAGTTACTGGGTCTGGAGGTGCTGGGAGACAGATGCTGGAGGGAGGAGGAGATGGAAATAGCCATGAGCCAACTGAGTCAGGGCCCGAGGGGCTGCTCCAGGTGTGAGGAGGAGCAAAGAATGAAGAAACTCAGCCCCTGAGACTCTCAGTCTCTGCTGTTGCAAGACCTCGGGACAGCTCTCCTTGCTGCTGCCAAGGTTTGGCTGCTCCAACAGCGAGCATCTATCTGCAGGATGTGCTGCTGCAAAACCACCCCGGGGAGAGCCCTGGAGCATCCCCAAACACCAGCAGTCAGCACTGACCCTCTGGAAAGGAGCAGGGGGACTCCAAAATGGGGTAAGTACTAAAAAGTCCCACTACAGCCATGCCAGGTGGCTCCAGGAACAATGCACCTGCAGAGATGCTCATGGGTCTCGGAGCATCCTAGTGGCAAACCAGTGACAATAACTGGGCACGCTGAGCAGGATGGGTCGAATGCACTGCCCTGTGCCTCAGTTCCCCCTTCTGCCAAAGCACTTTTCCTACGCCATTGCAAAACCACACTGATATCTCAGCACAGAAATTATGATCCAGAGGAGCCTGCAAGCATCACGGCCATGGACAGAAGGTGGCCATGGGTGGAAGGTGGCCATGGGTGGAAGGTGACCATGGGTGGAAGGTTGCCATGGGTGGAAAGTGGCCATGGATGGAAAGTGGCCATGGATGGAAGGTGGCCATGGATGGAAAGTGGCCATGGGTGGAAAGTGGCCATGGATGGAAGGTGGCCATGGGTGGAAGGTGGCCATGGATGGAAGGTGGCCATGGGTGGAAGGTGGCTGTCCCTGCAGCAGTGCTGAGCTGAGCCCTTGTCTCAGAGAGGCCAGAGGGAAGGAAGCTCCCACACAGCCCAGTCCTGCTCCATCCCCCCCGTTTCTCCCCGGTCAGGGCTCATGTTGCAGCCCGGCCCCCTCCTGCTGCTTCTGTTTAGCGAATGCCTTTCCCATCGCATCTCAGCACACGGGAACAGCAGAACCACACATGAAAATCTGAATTGAATTATTCTGCTTCGTTGGTTTGTTGTTCTTTTTCGGTCTGGGGCTTTTCAACACTCAGAGCATCTCTCACGTGCAATGAGCCCTCAGAGATGGGGAAAGGATCGGGTACCCCTTCTAAAATGAGTAAAGCTCTTCCTGCCCAAACACTGTGTGTGTGTGCATGTGTTGTTCGTACGTTAGCTGCAAAAACACCTCCTGGAGAAGCTGACCCCTGCCCCGCGTGCTGCTGGTGGGTGTGAAATGCCTGCAGGATTTCTTACCATTGATGGGTTTTTACACCTCTAAAGGCATCCAGAATTCATTTAGATCCCAAATGGCTGCATGTGTGTGTGTGTGCGTGGCGGATTTCGGGCTGGGCATGGCAGGGGGATTCGCGGGGATGGGAGAGGATGGCTCTGGAATGGTGTGGGTAGGTTTGGGGGGGGTCAGGGGGCAGAGCTCTGGGGATGATCCAAGAGCATCTGGGAGGAGAAATACTCATGCAACACAGTGTTCATGCAAGGCTGGGAGCCCAGCGATGCACCTGGTTATGGGGGACACATCCCAAGCACACCAGTGTCTGTGGGTAGGGATCATCTATGTGTGCAAAGGGACCCAAGAAGAGGGATGTCAGCACCTGCACGTGCACACGTGCTGTGCTGAGCCCCCAGAGATGGGGGATGCAGAGTGCTCTGACCACACTGCCCAAGTCACAGAATCCAAGGGGAGGAGCTGAGAGGATGAGGAACTGCAGGAGCTCAGAGGCATCCAAGGGACCTGGATGGGCACAAATCTGACGAGGTGCATCCGAGGGTCCTGAGGGAAGCGGTGGATGAAGCTGCTAAGGCACAATCCATCGGATTTCAGAAGTTGTGGCAGTCCAGTGAAACTCTCATTGACTGGAAAAGGGGAAACGTAACCCCAATTCTTAAAATGGGGGAAAAAAGGAAGATCTGGGGAACAGCCTGACCTCTGCGTCCTGCAAGGTCATGGGGCAGATCCTCCTGGAACCAGTGCTAAGGTACATGGAGAACAGAGCAGGGACTGGTGACAGCCAACACAGCTGCACTAAGGGCAAATCGTGCTTGATAAATCTGGGAGCCTTCCACAATGGGGTCACAGCGTTGGTGGAGAAGGGAAGAGGAACTGATGCCATCTACCTGGATTTGGGCAAAGAGTTTGGCATTGCCCTGCACAACGTCCAAATTGGAGAGATGTGGCTCTGGGAAAATCTTACAGCAGCTGTCCAGCACCTAAAGGGGCTCCAGGAAAGCTGGGGGGGAACTCATTATCAGGGGGGATGTGATGGGAGAAGGTGTTGTAGATTTTAAACTAAAAGCAGGGAGATGCAGGTTGGATGTTAGGGAGAAATTCTTTACACAGAGGTGTTGAGGCCCTGGCACTGCTCAGAGCTGTGGGTGCCCCATCCCTGGAGGTGCCCAAGGTCATGGATGGGCCCTGGGCAGCCTGAGCTGGGGGGGGCACCCAGCCCACAGCAGAGCTGGGCCTGAGGGGGCTGTGAGGTCCCTTCCAACCCAACCATTCTGTGATTCTGTGATTCTAAGAGGAGTGTGTGTTTGTGTGTGTGTGTGTGAGAGCCGCAGCTGTGAGCCTGTGCTCGCACGTGCTGATGGGCACCGTATGCTGCGCGTGGGCTGCATCGCTGCAGTGATGGGGGGGACACAGGTGCAGGGCTGAGGGTGCTTGCAGGGCTCACACAGGGGTGCCAGTAGGGCTGGATGGGGCATCCCTGGGGGCCTGAAGAGGAGTACGAGCTTCTTGGGGACAAACCCAAGGATCCTGTTTCCTTCAGGACCCAGTCTTGGTATTTCCCCACCTGGCACATCCTGGCTGTTTGCACACACGCCAGGGCACAGGCCCATTAAGTGTTGGTTTTCACTGTGTGCACACGTACAAGTGAGAGGAAACTGAACAGTCCTGCCTGTCCCAGAGCATCCTGAAACTCTGCCAGGGTTCATTCCTGCCAAGGGCTCTCCCAGACAATCTCTGCGACAGGCCAGGAGGTGCTCAGCAGCACCCAAAGGTGTGAAGGGGGCCCTCAGCCACAGCCCACCTGCAGTGCATTGGGAGGGGAGGGGGAAGCTGATGGGAGAGGCTTCCCACAGGATGGGAGATGGCCAGGAGTGAGATAACCAATGGAGTTTCCTGTGGGATTGGAGACGGCCAGGAGCTGGATACCCAACCCAGTGGAGCCTCCCATGGGATGGGAAATGGCCAGGAGCTGGATACCCAACCCAATGGAGCTTCCCATGGGATGGGAGACGGCCAGAAGCTGGATACCCAATGGCGAGTCCATCCCACTCATGGAGATGGACACCCACCCCTAGCACAGCCCCATCCCCACTCGCCAGAGCATTTGGGGAGCTTACCCTTGCTGCCTTGGACGAATAGGGATCCTCAAAGAGCGCCCACATCTTGGGCTGCCAATTCCGACAGCAGCCACCCCCTCCGGCAGCCCCCGCCGCCCCCGGCGGCCTGTCCTCCATGCCCAGGCGTTGAAGGGCCATCTCCCTACCCCCTTCCTCTTCGGGCTCCTCTCCACCAGCCCCTCCACCAGGCTCAGGACTCTCAAAAATATCCAGGGCCTCTTCAGCATCGCGGTGCTGGCGGTAGGTCATCCAGCAGCAGGGCTCCACGTCCGTCTCGTCGATGCCCCAGTAGGTGAGCTCCTCCTCGAAGAGGGGCCCGCAGATGTCGGCCGGGCAGTGCAGCTTCCCGGTGCGGTAGTAGTTGAGCACGTAGGAGAAGATCCCCGGGTGGCGGTCGAAGAAGAACTCGTTGCTTTTACCGTCAAAGTCAAAGTTGCTTTGGGCATCGGGGTCGGCGAGCCAGGCCAGGCGCGTGCCCGGCAAAGTCCGTAGGGTGCTTTTGTAGGTCTCATGCCGGGTGCCCCCTACATTGATAGTGATCTTGTCCGAGTCTTCCCCTTTGCCCATCTCTTCCTTCAGGCATGTTTTGGAAGGTGGTTTGTTCCCCGACTTGCGTCCACGGTAGGAGGAGACACACACTGAGCTGATCATAGATTTCGGTGGATGGGAGACGCAGGCTACGCGCACCCTTCCTCCGGGCGAGGAGCCGGGGGTCGGCGGAGGC
>WBMW01003753.1:30619-52557 GCA_013396635.1 Penelope pileata
CCCGACCCCCCCTCCCCGAGCATCCCCGCTTCGTTCTGCGGGAAATTTCTCCTTTCCCCGGAGATGTGCCCGCAGGTGCTGAGGTTGGGCACAGTGCAGGATACCAACCACCCCCTCCCCTAAAACCCCTCCCTGGGGGGGGGATCTTCCACCGCTGAGGGCCAGTGAAGCTCAGCCCCATCTCCTGGGGCTGGGGAGGAGGAGAGGAGGGATGAACCTGTCACCAAGGCGAGGAAGACCCCCAGGGACCCAGTCCTGCCAGCGCTGTTTACTCCGGCACTGGCACTGCTGGTGCTGGGGGATGCAGAGGGGGATGCAGGTGGGTGCTTTGGGGTCATAGGTGGGATCAGAGCCCAGCACAGTGTGCTATTGAGGGGAGGTCAGCACTTGGTTGATGGGGTCCTCAGTGCAGAGCAAGGGGACAGTGAGCGGGGGGTGCTGCCCCTCTTGAGCCTCATTCTGCACCTCCCGGGGCTCTGCAAAGGGTCTCAATGGGGTCCCAGGGCCCATCCTCTCCCCCTGTCCAGCTTTGTCCCCTTGGTGCCATGCTCACCCCCTGCGCTGGTGCAGACGCTCCACCCGAAATATATGAGAGGCATCAACGCCACGCTTAAAATCTTACCACCAAGCAAGCCCTGCTCCAACTGTAGCTGCAACTCAACAGCTCCCAGGGCCGGTCCTGAGCGGGTGGAGGTTGGCACAGCTCCACACCCAAACCACCCGGGGCTGCACCAGCAGGGGAGCGCGGAGCCCAAGGGAGAGCGGTGCTGGAAAAATCGAGCCTTGCATCACCGGCCAGGCATGGCAGCTCAGCTCCTCATCATCCGTAATGCGAGTTTGGCCAGGAGGAAGGAATGCTGTGACCTGATGCTCATATTTTATGGGGCTGCTTTCATCCTGAGAGATTGCCGTGCTCCTGGGGTGGGAGGGGGTGGCCAGGCAGACAAATGGGTTCTATCTGGGGAAGGAAAGGATCTTTTAGGCAGCAACACCCGCCCAAAGCTGTCTGCTCTGTAAATATGCCTTCAGATTTTTAACGTCCAGGAAAAAAAAAAAAGAAGAAGAAGAAGAAAGAAAGAAAGAGTGAGAGAGAGGGAGAAAATAGAAAGAGCTTGATGAATGAGGTCCTTTTTGGAGCTAGAGGGAGTCACTTCTGCAGGGACCTCCTTCATCCCCACTGCGAGGTTGGCGGCTTCCCAGATGACATCTGGGTGAGGGATAGAGCAAAGAGCAGGACCTGGAAGATTGCATGGAGGGCCACCTCCAGCCTGGAAAGCCACAAGCCCTGGGGATTGTCTTGGGGATGAAGGATGAGGTCCCCAGGTCCCCCCGCCAGACCCCACACTCTCTCCCCTGGCCCACAGCCCAATGGATGGGGCATGTCCCCACGCAGAGCCCAGCACGATGGATGTGGGGTGCCTGGGGGGCTGTATGGCCTGACGGAGAGGATGGGAAGATGCTGGGAACACACAGTGTCCGTGGAGGAACACAGCAGGAAGGTGAACTTCGTCTCAAATCAGGGAGAGCCAACCCTGCTTTGGGGCAGAGATGAACAAACCAAAACCGCACAGCACCGTCGGGGTGAATTTTTCAGCTCAAATTCTTCAGCTCTCGCCGGGCACGGATACCCGGGCTGCACACGCACACACGCAGCTTCCATTCCCGTTCTCTCAGCCCCGATCTCTGTCCCGATGGGAACGCGGTTCCTCCCCCGGCCCGGGGCCCGCACCCCCATCTCTGTGGCGGTGGCATCGCCGCTGTCACACAGTGCCACCTCGTGGGTCCCGCCCGGCAGGAAACGGGCGCCGGAGGAACCCGGCTCCATCCGCGCCGTGGCTGATGCAGTTTTCCTCCACAAAAGCGATTTGGGGGCTGGAGGAGGCCTGGGTGGGGCGGGAGCAGCGGGGATGCTCCGTCCGCCTCCGGCTGCCGCTGGAGTGGCTGTGGTTGTTGTGTGCGGTGCCTCAGTTTCCCCATCTGAAAGACCAAGAATGAGGGCTCTGTTTTCCTTCCAAAGGTGCTTAGAAAACCACAGCAAGGCAGTGCTGGGGGCAGGGACATCGCTGCACTGTGTCAGTATCCATCCCCTGCCCACACCCCAGCCCAGGGCTGATTTGGGGTGGGGCAGCCAAAAATCACCTCCTGGTCCAGTGGCACCAGCCTCTGCCTTTGTGCCTCACTACCACAGGGTATGATCAACATTTTTATGAAGTCATATTTTCCTTAAATTTAACATTTCTCTGCAGTTTTTTTTCCAGCCCCGCACAGCCAGCACCACCTTTTGCAGTTTGTTTTGTCCTGCAGCTGTTGTGCACAGAGCACCCACCCCAGGGTTGGGTGTTAGGACCCTCCCAGACCCACTCTCAGCTCCAGGACTCCGCAGGGTGAAAGAAATCAGATTCTGCCCCGCTCTCACCCTCCTGCCCTGGAGTTTTCCCATGGCAGCAGCTTGCCCAGGCCGTGCAGGACCTGCAATCCCAAAGATGCAGCAGCACCTGCTGCTGTTTGGGTTTTCTGCCAGGTTTGCTTTTGCAGACAGCTCCCACATCTCCCTACCTGGGAGAGGAAAAGGGGATAAATCAAAGCCGCCTCTCTGTGCTGTGGGGTGACCTGGGGACAAGGCAGCAGCACTGCAGCATGCCAACCCCTCGTGCCAGCAGAGGGGACACGTGTCCCCTCCCCATGTCTGTGGTTGGAGCCTCTTCCTGAGCCCAGAGCCAGCACAGCAGCCAGGAGTGGGTACCACCGGGCCTGGGCATCACCTTGAGCTGCGTTTGATGGGTGCTGCATCCCTAATCGTGCATCCCTCTGCAACGCTTCACTAGGGGTGGGGAGAGCATCCCCATCCCTGCTCCCACAGAGGGAGCTGCCCTCTGTGTCCCCTTGGCCTGGACCTCACCCTGCAGGACGTGCCCTGGTGCTGGGGGGCAGAGAATCCACGTGCCTCCTCCTCACCTCCAGACAACGCAGCACTGCAGATGCTCAGGAAATATGCCCTGCTCCCATGCAGCAGTCAGGACGAGCACAACCATAGCAAAGTACCCCAATAGCATCCCCATTGCTGGTGCATCTCGTGTGGTCCCATCCATCCTCTGTTCCAGCTCTCTCCATGCTCCCCAGGGCTGAGCTAAAACTAAAGGAGCTACAAAAGATGGGAGGGAAGAGGCAGCTCTGCTCCCCACCAGGCTTGTAACTGAGCTGATGTGCAGCAGCTGAAGTCATTGGGGGCTGCTGGAAATCCCTCATCCTTCTCCAGGATGGGTCCCCAGGCTCCCAGTACCCCCAGAGCTCTGGCTGAGCCACCAGCACCGTTGGCAGGGCACAGCAAGAGGAGCAGATGTCTCACCAGTCCATGTGCCCCAGAAAGCCAGAATGTGTGGCTGAGCCATGCTGGGATGGAAGATCACAGCCCCGGTGCTCCCGAGAGCCTGGGGCTGTGCCCTGAGGGAGCTGCGTGCGGGGCTGGTGCTGGGTGGGGGCACAGGAAGGGGTGAGAGGGGATAAGGGGTGGCAGAAGGACAAACGGGAGTGACAGGACAGGGAAGGACAGACACCCGCGGGTGCTGACAGCCCTGATGCTCTCTGCAGACCCAAAGCTCAGAGCAACCCCAAAGCCCATCCCAAGAAATGAAACAGGCAGAGACTTGGTAAGAACAGACTTTTAATCGGACTCCGTTCGGGCTGTTACAGGGCTTTTCCCGACTGCCGAGGAGTCCGGCCGGCACGGCACGCGTGGTAAATACACCGGCTACGGGGATACACGGGACGAGTTTCTACCAGATCTGTGCTTTTACCTGTACAGGAGGGCTGCCCAGCACTGTGCTTCCCTGCACAGCCTGTGGGCTGCAATGGGGCTGGGGGGGCACCCATCCCTGCACCCCATTCCTGCTGGTGAGACCCAGAGGGAGGACGGGGGCAGGAGGGAGGCAGTGGGAGCAGCTCCGGGGAGGAGCTGGGATTAAATGTGAGTCTGGGTGGGGACAGGAAGGGATACCCTTCTCCCCACTGGGGCTTGTGATCCAGGCAGTATCTCCTTAAGGGACAGCATCCCGCTCCGAGCTGTGGGATCTGGGATGGGAAGCGAGCAGGGGACCAGGAAGGGGTGGAGTGGGGGGCAGGAATTCGGCAGCGGATCCCTCCTCCTGCTTTGATCCCCCCAGGGGGAAACTGCAAAGTGCCTGTGCTCACAGCTAGCAGCTATTCCCTGTGCCTCTGCGGGGGAGTAGGGGANAGAGCCCCCCTCCCCTCCCCCAGCTGCAGGCTCCGAAAGTGACCGAGTACAGCAAGAAGTGACCCCGAACGGAACACGGACACACGGACACGCGCACACCCCACGCACGGCAGCCACGGACGAACACGCGCACGCTCACACGGCGACGACACGGATCCCCCAGAATGTGACCCCCCCCACCCCCACCCCTCCACGGACCCCTGTGTCTAACACCGAGCAAACACCACGAGAAATACAGTACTTCCACGGATAAAAAGGCTTCCTCCACCCCCTCCCCGTTTTGGGGATCCCCTGGGGTTGGGGTAAGGGGGGTGACACAGCCGCCCACCACGCACGAGAAATAAAAAGGTAAAAATCTGTCTGATATCCAGTGAGGATTGATCTGTACAGCACTGGGAATGAAAAGAGGTCACGGGCCACTTTGGAATACGTTTTGTCATTTAACAGCATTTACAGTGACATTTACAGAATAAATATACAATAGAAATAGAGAATCTCTAGGTTATTATTCCATCTCCTCTCTCCGTATATATTTTATATATATATAATATAGCTTTTTGTTTCCTTCCTATGGACTCTGCCTCTTATGGGTGCTGCAAGAAGAGGGGAGGAGAGCGAACACCTCCCTGGCTGGTTTGGGAATAGTGATGGGAGGGATGGGGGGGCCAGATCGCTCCCCCCAGGGCTCGAGGAGCATCGCAGGAGTGGATGGGACCGAGTGCTTTGGCTGCACGGGGTGTCCCCCTCCGGTAACTCCATGGGAGCTGTGGTGGGGATCCAGCCCCAGGCTCAGGGACACGGGGCTGACTTCCATGGGGAAGGGGATGCTGGGCAGGGATTGGGGAAATAGGGAGAAATAGGGATGGGAGGGAGCATCTACCTGGTGATGGGGGCATCAAGTGGGTTTTGTGCTTCTCCTGTTTGGGGGTGATGCAGTGGGGATATTTCTGTGTCCCTCTGTAGGGGCAGGGGGAGAAAAAGTTCAAAGTGACAGCAGAGGGGGGATGGTGAAGCAGGAGGAGAGAGGGGAACGCAGCTGACCCTGGGGATGCTGCTCAGAGCCATCAGCAGAGCCAGCTGCTCCGGTTCAGTCCCTGCCTCCATTTCTCCCCCAAAAAATGGCAAATGAATGCCAGAGCTAATTGCCTAGAAAGAGCCCCCAGGCCATCAGCTGAGCCCATGAGAAAAAGGAGAAGGATTATAAATACAGGATCCCAACAGAAACATCACTGTGGGGCACCCCCTGCCCATGGGGGGCAAAGGATGGGGCGGATGGGCCAGGGGCTTCAGCCTCCCTGCCAGAAGGAGAACCAGGGAGGCAGGAAACCTATGGGTAGGAAAGCAAAGATAGAGGGAGGGGCTCATGGGCAAGGAGTGATGAACTTTGAAACTATTTGAAATATCACTACATGTGATCTAAGCCCAGCAGGACCGAAACTAAGGAGCTTGTTCAGCTTTTGAGACCATAGCAATGTGCCAAGAGAGGGCAGGAGCAGGCTGCTGCTCCCCTGCACCCATGGGGGAAAGGAGGGAACGGCCACAGAGTAGTGGCACCCTGGACAGAAATGCTTGGCTGAGTGCAGGATTTGGGGGAAATCACCTTCAGGGAGAAATTCAGAGCTGGGAGACCCCAACCCTTGCTATGCAGCTCAGGGAGAAACAACACAGTTCTACATCATCTGGTCCCCAGACAGCACAGATGGGCACAGCAGAGGCTTCTAGGCTCTGGCAGGGCTCAGCAGCCTGGATTGAGAGCTAGCAGCGACACCAGGACCTGGCTCCGTGCTGCTCAGACACGTCCTCCATCTGCTGTCCCCAAAAGCTGATTGTCCCCTCCCAGGGCTGCTGACCACCGTGGAGGTGCAGTGCAGGCTTGAAGCTGGGAGGTGAGGATGCACATCCAGAGACCAGCACTGCCCAGCTGGAGGCTGCGAGGGGGAAGTCCAGGGTGGTTTCCTGAGAGCTAAACGAGGACTGTGGTAGGAGCAGGTGTCCCCCAGCTCTGCGTGTCCTGTGGGGACATCTAAAGAAAGTGGCAATGGGAGACGTCACCACGCCAGGGATTTTGTGCAGCAGAGCATCCCACGTGCCAGGGGTCATTTCAGGAGAGTGCTCCCTGCTCCATCCCCATAACCCCGTCCCGACCTCACACACCCCAAATCACACTCATTTCAGAGGTCCTTCTGCCATGCAGGAGGATAACTGCCTACACACAGACCACACCGACCACGTCACCCCATGGATGTGACATCTAAGGGGATGCTGACCACATCACCCCATGGATGTGACACCTCCCAACAACCTGCAGACGCTGTCCCTGTGCTGGTGGTAACAAAACAGCCCCCAGGACCCACCACCTGCGGTCCCACACGTTGCAATCACTCAGCCAGCCCCACGCTGCTTCCCTCCAACCCTGGCCAAAATGTTGGGGTTATCCAGGTGCGTCCACAGCTATAAAAACTACAGGAGATACAACAACAACAACGATGGCAACGACAACAGCACCCTTTTGTGCTATGAACATCGATGGGGAATTGTGCTCGTTGGAGTAAGGCCATGACTCCTCCCGGCTACAGGACAGCAGACGGGGAGGGCAGAGTGCTGGGCTGCAGGAGGAACTGTGGTTGGCTTTCCCCCGATGCCAGGTTCTTTTTCCAACCATCAGCTGCTTGAGAAGAGAGATTCTTTGCTTCAGATTAGAGCTGTGGGAGAACAGCCCTCAGAAAGGTACCGCAGCATCCCCTGCTCCTGCTCCCTTCCCCGAAGTCAAGCCCTGCAGGTCCCACCCTTCAGCCGAGGGTTTTTGGAGGAGTCCTGCCCCTCCTGCAATCCTTCCTCCCGAGGTCACCTTAGAAACAGCTGCTTTTGGTTATGACTTAAAGAGGGGTTTCTTCTTCTTTCTTCATTTTCCCATTGCCTGGACAGCCAGGATCCACTCCCCAGCGACCTCCTCTCCCAGGGGGTGGCCGGCAGGCAGCCGTCACAGTTCAGATTCGGGGGTGCTGGCCGTTAGGTACCCGCTCCCGTAGCGTCCGTTGGGTGCACTGCTCATTTCCATCGGGGAGTTGCTCCCAGGACCCAGGTAGGAACGGTGCGTGGGCATGGGGGACGGGGTCTCACTGGGCACCTTGCTCAGGATGAAGCGGGTCTCGTCGTTGTCTTCCAGGTTGGAGATGTCCTTCATCATCCGGCCCTTCTTGTAGGTGACCGAGAGGGTGTTGGAGCCGTCTGACACCAGGTGGAACTGCCGGAGGATGAAGACCAGAGGCAGAGGGAGGGATGCCAGGATGATCAGAGAGATGAGAATAGCCATGGCCCAGGTTGGGTAAAAAAGGAACTTCTCTGCAGCCTGAAAGAGAGAAAGATTAGTGTCAGGGGATTGTTGCAGCAAAGATGATGCACACTGGGTACAACATCTAAGTGCTCAGAAGCTCCCGCTGCCTCCTGCCAGCCCTCATCTTCGGGGGCATCGCATGGAGCAACCAGAAGGCGAGCCAGGAGCAGGGCTGTGGAGCGTTGCACTCCTCTGGTCTTCATGAGATGAAACCCAGGGAGATGTAAATGCGTTTTCCCAAACAGTTTGGGGTGAAGTAGAGGGTGAGAAAGGTAGAGCTGAGCTAACTGTCTTGAAAAGGGAATTCATGGCAGGAAAGTGTTGAGATCAGGGGCAGCTGGGAGGTGGCAGGCTTACCTGAGTGATAGCATAAGCAGGTCATTAGTTATTAATTGAGCGCTCCATATTTTGGTCTGATGATTTTGATCAACCTGATCTAGCTGTAGGTGTCCCTGTTCATTGCAGGGAAGTTGGACCAGATGACCTTTAATGGTCCCTTCCAACTCAAATGATCTTATGATTTTAAATCAAAGCAGGGAAAAGGGCACAGTCCTGCACGGTCCTTGGTGGAACCAAGGCAAACCCCGAGGTCACACTTCAGCCCATGGACAGAGCTGGCTTGAGACCTCTGGGCAGCATGGACAAGATTGATTGCCTGCAGAGGACACATGGCCACAGACAGGACATGTCCCAGCTGGAGGAGCAATGAGCTGGGTGGTCCCTGCCCAGCTGCAGAGATGGGCACCGCGCTCACCTCCTCTCTGATCCACGCGCTGTAGCCCGGGGGGCTGACTCCCAGCTGGATGATGCTGGCGGTCATGAGCACAGCCATGCAGATGGGAGAGACGTACTTCCAGGTGTAGTAGTAGAACTGATAGGGCCGGAAACCCAGCATCTCCGTCAGCTCCTGCATGAACCTGCAGAGAAGAAGGGATGGAACCACGCTGCTCCCTCCCAGGAGCCCCATTCCCTCCCAGGAGCCCCATTGCAGATGATACTCAAGGAAGAGCCTAAAGAAGAGCCCTGCTGATCCAGGGAAACATCTCAATGTCCTTCAAACCGGTAGGATGGGTTGGGAATCTCCCAAGGAAAAAAGCCACCTGAGCTCTGGCCAACTTCTGACGACAAGGACAGGCTCTGGGGGAACACGGTGACCCTCCAGAATCCCAGACAAAGGCAGCAGAGCACCACAACCCAAGCTACCCACTAGCAGGACTTGTTCCTGGCCTGGGTTACACCTAGGGCAGGGTGATGGATCCTGCCTCTATGAAGTAACTGTCTTTGGGGATCCAAGCTCCATCAGAGCTTGCCTCATGGGAAAAAAGCCAGGAAAGGGTTGGAAGGTGGTGGCTTTCAGCCAGGAGTTACAGCAGAGATATTCTTTTTCCTGTGCAAACACCTTACTTCTTAGTGCCATAAATCCAGGCCACAGCGATGTTCTCCAGGATGACCACGACGGTGAGCGGCAGCGTGGCGGAGTAATCATCAAACATGGTGACAAAGTAATTCCCCGAGCGCTGCACGAAGATCAGGCCCACCATGAAGGCGAAGATGCAGCAACCAACTGCAGGGAGCAAAGAGGCATGGTCAGCAGAGCATCCACCACAGGGTCCATTCCCAGTACAAATCCATCACGTCCACACTCCTCACAGAGCATCCACCATGAGATCCATTCCCAATACGCATCCACCATGCCCACACTCTTCTAGAATGACCCCAGGGCAATGGGGACCCTCCAGCCCTTCCCCAGGAGGATGCAGATCTCACCTGTGAACACTTCCTTCCGCACCTTGAAGGTGTCGATGATGGGCGTAGTGATGCCTGACATGGTCCCGATCATGCTGCCCAGCCCCAGGTTTATCAGCATCAAGAAGAACATGACAGACCAGAACGGTGAGGCTGGGAAGTGGGTCATGGCTTCTGTGAAGGCGATGAAGGCCAGGCCAGTTCCTTGCACTGACTGCTCAGGGGGTGAGAGGCCAAAAGGAGGAAGAAAGGTATCAGGAACACAGCCCCTGCGTGCCTCAGGGCTCTCTTGTTCCACCAAATAACGCCTCAAGGAAAGAAAAATCCACTCTGGTACCCACCCTGGAAGTGGTGATGACCCCGTTATGGGCTATGGGCAGACCATTCCCACACCCCAGGAAAGATCACTGTGTCAGACCACAGGGACAGGGAATTCCCATTCTGGAGCATCTCTGAAAACAATTTTTCAGGCAATTCTCATCCTTGGAGGGTCTCTGAAAACAGTTTTTACAGATTCACGTGCCAGGAGCAACACAAATAGAGCAGCTCCTACCAGGGATTGGCAATGGGCATGGTGACCTCATTCTCCCACCAGGAATGCCACCAGGTACCTTGTCGAGCTCGTCCTCCAACAGGCAGGCGTCCAAGCCCAGCTCTTTGAAGTGCCCCTCTTTCACCGTCATGATCACCCGGTACATCTCGTTGTAGTCCTTGGCCGTCAGGTGGGAGAAGTTCACGTGGGGTGGGATGAGATCGTGGCTGAGGACGTTGGTGTTCAGGTAGCCCAAGATCTTCTCAGCATTCCTAAGGAAGAGCAGAGATCAATCACCCAGAGATGTCCCCATTCTCCCAGGGTGTAAGACAGGACATCCCCGTTGGCATCTGCCATCCGAACTCCTTGCAGTTTTGGGAGGCATAAGCAATCATGAGGCTACACAACAGAGGATGCAGCTGGGGCCCTACCAGGGAATGGATTCCCTGCATCTCCTGCTCAGCCATGCTGCTGTGGCTTCTCTCCTGCCTTGGGTCAGGATTTGGATGGATCAGCTCGCAGATAACACAAAGTGCACAAATTTATCTTCCTCCTGCCGTTCCTGTGAGCTGGTTAACCTCACAGAGAGGGAGTGGGAACTCATAGAAACCCAGCTGATGTGGCCAGACACGCTGGGCTCACCCACAACATGCAGACCGACTGCTCACCTGGGGCTGAATTTCAGGCTGGTGGGGCTAAATGCCCATCTACCTCCTGAAGCCAGAAAAATGTGTGCCCTCAGCTGCAATGGAACATCTCTGGAGATCCGTGCCTTGACCACCAGAATCTTGGGTCCATGGAAACACAACGTAATCCAGTCCTAGAGCACTTACTGCCTTGCCACAGACCCACCACAACCACAGCTTTCCCCCACCCCAGCTGGAGAGAAAGCAAATCCACCTACTCCACCACGCATTTCTCATTCATGATGTTGGCCTTGAAGCCCAGCACAGCAAACACAACCAGGGTGGCCAGGACGGACGTGAAGAAGTTGATGAAGGAGACGAGCGTGGCGTCAAACTGGCAGTTGTTGTCCTGCTTGTTGTAGCTGGAGAAGGCAATGACTCCCCCAAAACCCAGTCCCAAGGCAAAGAACACCTGGGTGGCTGCCTCCCGCCACACCTGGGGGTCCAGCATCTTGTCCAGCTTGGGGGAAGACACAGAAAAAGAAATGAGGTGGTGCCACAGCTCAGCCGTTCTCTGCCTCCAGAGCCTTTGGAATCGTTTAACCCTGAACCTCATCTCCCTTCCCCTGCAGCAGCCTGGAGGCCTCCAAGAGATGCTCATCAAGAGACTGCAATTAGGATCCCGTAACAGCCTCGCGGGCTGAGTCGATTCATCTACAACTCTTCATAATTAATTAATTAGCTAGTTAATTGCATGACACCAGCGGAGGTTTTGCTAGCAACCAGCATCATCTCATAGAGCTCCAATATTAAATAGATCACTGAGGGCACCCCTCTCACCCACCCTGGTGCCTGGGCACCTAAAGGTAACAGGAGCGATGCCCAGAGCAGCACCAGGGTGCCCAGTTTGCATTTAGGGTGCTGCTGACACCTCCTGGCTCATTTATCAGGACCTGCAAGGACCTTTGGGGTTGATGCTCTGATTTTTGGGGTGGAAGCCCCATCCCTGAAGACATCGAAACTCAGGCTGGACCAGGCTCTGAGCAACCTGATCTAGCTGTAGGTGTTCCTGTTCACTGCAGGGGAGTCGGACCAGATGGCATTTAAAGGTCCCTTCCAACTCTAAGGGTTCTATGAAATAGGGGAAGAATAGGATCCTGTGAGATGACATGCACAGAGGGTTGAATAAAGGAGCCCTCTTTGCAGCATCAGAGGTGAGGATGCAACGTTTGCTTGCACCAGAGCACGTGGGCACAGGGTGCAGGGAGGTGCCTACAGCCAGACCTCCCCACTGCAGAACCATACAGGGGGAGCAGCCTGGAGGAGAAACCCTCCTGGAGTCTGCTGGACTCTTACCTTGGGTGTGAACATGTGCATGATCCCATCCACTGCCCCACGCAGCAGGAGGCCCCGCACCAGGAAGCAAACCAGCACCACGTAGGGGAAGAGCGAGCTGAAATACATCACCTGCAGCGAGAGGGATGCAGCATGGGCACCTCGGGGAGTGCCCCTAGTGCTCAGCCACCTCCCCGTCCATCACCAGGACGGCACAACAGGGATGGGATGAGGGACATGGCCCACAGCAGAGAGCTAGAAGTGCTGAAGCCTGGGTGGATCTGCAAAGTGCACAACTCTGCATGCCCACACCATTCCTTTCCCCAACACCAGTCCTGGCTGGTTCCCAGCATGGGGCTCTGCCCCAGTGAGCAGATGTGGATGGGGGACATGGGGGATGTGGTTCCTGGGGTGACTGTAACCTTCTGCATCAGATCCCACAGTTACACAGCCCTGCTTACAACTTTGACAACCCCTGTGAGCTCTCAGCATCCCTCCCTCAAAGCTTCTGAGGCTCATTCTGGGCCCCCAAGAGATATCCCTAGCTCTAGGGGGAATGTAATCATCCCAGAGGACACAGTAACCCCCAGAGCATGGAAGGAGAGCATGGACCAGAAGCTTTCTGCCTTAACATCATGGAAAAAAAAAAAAAAAAAGAAAACACTCATCTAGAGGATGGATTGCTGATACCTTCCCTGAGGACTGGATGCCTTTGATCATGGCCAAGCCAACGAGACTCCAGGCCACCAGCAGGCAGAGGGTCATCTTCCAGTTGAGCCCCCCACTCTCTGAGATGGAGTTGGAGATGTCCAGGGCCTCCCGGTACCAGAAGTAGGTGGTGGCTGAGCTCCTCTCACATTCAGTCTCCACAACTGCAAGTGAACAGAGAGCACCAGAGAGTGAGGGCTGGGGGAGAGACCCCCCCACTGTCTTTTTGGGGCTGAATACCAATTAATGTCAAATCTTGCCAGAGCTGGGGAAGGCACACACCCCTGGGAACTGAGGGACAGGATAACGGGGTGCATTTTTAGCAGGAAAAAGAGGAGACAGGACACAAAGCCATTGTCAGGTAGAAATAAGATATTAAATACAGGGGAAGACATTTGCATTCACTGTAAAATTTCTCGGAGTGCCTCAAGCTGATGCTCAGATGCTCTTGAGCTCCACTTGCTCCATCAGAGTCTCAGCTGGGCACTGATGAAGCAGCCAGGGGAGCCCTGCTCAGCTTCCTCCATGGGAGCCTGGAACCCCAAGCTCTGGAGCCCCAAGCTGGCATCAGACCCCAGCCATGGGGAGAGAGTCTGAGCTGAGAGCACGGCAACATCTGTGCAACCCAAGGGAAATTTCTCCCTCTGGCCAAGGCAGTTGGATGGGGGAAGACCCAGTGCCACCTTCTCCCACCCAATCCATGACCCCAGAAGACACCCCAACCTCCAGCGTCCCCAGCCTGCAATAGCTGAAGATATTGGGGTTCCCTATGTCCTGCAGCCCCCCCCCTCAGTGGTACCCCCTGCTCCTCACCAGCCACCGAGCCATTCTTGACGATGGGGCACTCACTCCAGGGAAGAGGGTACTGGAAGGACTTGAAGAAGTAAAAGATGCTCCAGCCAATGATGACGTTGTAATAGAGGCCGACAAAAAAGCAGACCTGGGAGGGGGTAAGGAGGACACAGGGTGAAGCTGTGGGGCAGCGGTGCTGTTTCCACTTCCATCCAGGAGCAGGGATGGGCTCCTTCCCAAACCAGCCCTGGACCCACGGATGGAGCTGGAAAAGCTCCGCTCAACCTCTCAGACGCCCACATTGGATACCACACTGGACTCCTGGAGATTTGCCTCATCCCCCCCCTGCCTTGCAGCCTGCCCAGCATCCCATGGTGGGGGCAGGAGGGAGCATGCTCACCAGGCAGCTGGCATAGCCGATGCCCCCAAGGCGGGGACAGATGTAGTTCCAGACACCGATGCTGCCCCGACGGATCCGCTGCCCCACCGCCAGCTCCAGGAAGAACAGGGGGAGCCCGATGATGATGAGCAAGACGAGGTACGGGACCAGGTAGGCGCCTGGCAGGGGACAGAAAGCTCATCACAAGCCCATCTGCCTGCTCTCACGCAGCCAAGGACAGAGGAACAAGCTCTGTCCGTCGGTTCATTTGCAATAAAAAACAAACATGCATGGAAGAGACCCATGCAGCATCCCCAGACAGTGTGGATATGTGCAGGATACCCCAACACACACACACCCCTACGACACACTGCACCTGTGCAGACATCACAGCACAGAAAGACAGAAGGGTGCTGCCTGCACCCACATTGGAGCACATCCCAACCCCTGCACTGGGCTGCCCTGTGCTGCACGAGGTCTCTGCTAGGGGTAAAACGGCTCAGAATAGAAAGGCAGTTAATCTCTGCCTAATTGGGGAGAGCAGAGAGAAATTAGCAGCTCACAAAGCATAACCAAACGGCCGTAAAGGATGCGATGACTCACGCTGCAGCGCCTGGCTGATGAATGACTCCAGCCTCCTGCCAGGGGCTGCGGGATGGGCTTGGAGCACGTGGCTGCAAGGCACGAGCCTGGAATGATGCCCTGGGAACAGCCACCAGCCCTGGGCCAGGGTGGGATGGGTGCTGCAGGAAGCAGTGAAGCAGCTCAGCCCGCGATGCTGCAGCTGCTCTCGGTCCGAGTGCCATCCCAGCAGCCAGGGATGGATGGGTTGGGAGCAGAGGTGAGGAGGGGAATTAAGGAGAAGGTAAATTAAGATGCAGCCGTGAGGGTGGAGCTGGACCATGGTGGAATTGGGAATGATCACAGGCTTCCCATCTTTGCAACAGCCCTACTGGGCATCTCAGCCTGCAGATGGACAGAGCACGAGATGGAAAAGCATGGATGCAAATTTCTCCAGCACTGGAGGTTTTCCTCCGGTGACCCCGGGGAAGATGAGCACCAGCTCACGCCTGTGAGTCAACAGCAGCCCGTGCTGGCTCCCGGCACACCGAGTTCTGGGAATTTGGCTCTGGCCCATCTCACAGCCAGCACGAGGCCGTTCTCCCCCACAGATGTCTGCTTGGGGAGCAGGAGAAGAAGCAGCCACCCCATCCCATTCTGCTTCTCAAGCAGCTCCGTGCCTCAGTTTCCCCATCTGTAAAATAGGGGGGCAGCCTGTAAAGCCTGTCAGAAGCCTGCTGCAGGGTGCTGCTACACAGCAGCAAGGAGCTTCCAGAGCAGCTGCTTGGCCCGGCACCCCCCTGGCTTTGTCCCTACATCCCAGAGTTGAAGCAGCCCAGTCCCCCCATCTCCTCCATGACGGTGGATTTCATGGCTGCTGAGGGTTCAATTTGCATGACGCGTGGGGCTTTTTGGCTAAAAATCAGTTATATGGAGAAACTGAGCCAGGGAGGGGTTAAGGGAAGCCTGGTCTCTAACCTCCTGCCCCAAGTTCGTTCCTGATCCCATTTAAGCAGGAAAGCAGGGAGGTGGAGAGCTCCCTAACGAAGGCAGCAGGGCTCCATCCCAACCCTGAGTTCACCCCAGGCTCTGTCTGTTCTCCTCAGTGCATGCACCCAACCCTCCCCACTGCAGGACTTGCACACGTGTGCCAGCACCCACAATGCAGCGAATGCATCAACGTATTCAAGCCTCACACACCTGCAGATGAGCGCTGCAACCTGACGCAGCGGGCACGAGCTCCTGCAAGCTTTGCAACACCGCGCTGCACCGCAACCCAACCGTGCACTGCACCCAGCCCCGACCCAGAGCTGAGTGCTGGGTGTCACCTCCTGCTCCTGCTGCTCAGCCTGGGAGGCTGACTCATCACAAAGATGACACCGGAGATGTTTTAATTATTGAGAGAACTGCAGGCTTGCTGGGGCTGGGGGCACGCTGAGTGCTGCGGTGCTGGGAATCACGAGAACACGAGGAGAAAGCAAAGCTGGGCTGAGCCTGGCAGTGTTTAACTGCTGCTCTGCAGGGGCTGCCTCGTGCTGCTGCAGAGGTCAGTGCAGTGAGCGGTGCAGGGTCTCAGCACGGCTCAAGGAGACCTGGTAGGAGGTGGCAGGGGGTAGGATGGCTGGAGGTTGGATTTGGGAAGAGGATGGAGCCTACACAGTGTGGCTTTGGGGATTAGTTGCCAAATTGCCCCAGCCGGAAACGGGGCTGCAGCAAAAAATCTCAGGGCACAGCCTAGGATTTGCCTTGCTCTTGGGGTGAGCATCCTTTAGGAAGAGGCCACCCTGGAGGTTCTCTCAGCCCTGCACTGAGGCACACGCTGTGGTGTGAGCAGCACCCACCCCAAGCAGCTCCCAGCTGCCTTTCACTCCCCAAATTCCGCATTTCTCCCTCCTCCCCCAGAACCCACACCCTGCCAAAGGCAGGACCAGGCCATAAACCCCCTGGTGCCCCACCTCTCACCTCCTCCATTCTTCTGGCACAGGTAGGGGAAGCGCCAGACATTGCCCAGCCCCACGGAGTAGCCGATCTGCGCCAGGATGTACTGCAGCTTGCTGTTCCACGCCGGCCGGTTCTCCGCATCCAGCTCCTCCTCGCCGTCCTTCTGCTTGTCCCAAGCCTCCCCCGTCACGTTGAGGACGCTGCGTTTGTAGTCCACGGGCTCCTCGTGAGCCAGCAGGTCGGCCACCGACTCGGTGACATGCTCGCTGCTGTGCTCCCGCTGCGTCACTTTGCTGTTCTTCGGCATCGGGACGGCTCTGCGTCACCCCCGGGGGGGGGTGGGATGGGGTGAGGGGAGAAGGTGAGTGTCCGGTGTGAGCTGCTGGGGGCTCACCTCCTCGTCATCAGCAGGACCTGTGTGGGGAAGGGGTCAGCATTTTGCCTTGTTCTGACGGGACCTGCAGCGCTGGTGGGAGAGGTCTCCGTCACCCCCTGTGCTTTGGGGACTTTCCTCGAGCTGGGGGATGCAGTGGAGGAGCTGCTCCTTTCTTGGTGGAGAAGAGCTTCCTATGACCCCCAGGAGGGGCCATCCATGGGCACAGGGAGGTGGTGACAGAGCGGTCACCTTCACCTCTAACAACCCCATCCCTGCTCTGCCGTCCTGCATCCATCCCCAGCTGAGCTCAGCCCTGCGAGAGCTCGAAAGCGCTCTGGTGACAGTGACAAACACCAGGGCTCTCTCTCTCCCTCCCTGGACATTATCAGGCACAACTTAAAAGTCTGGGAGCCAGCAGCTAAATCACCCCAGGCAGCTTTACAATAGATAACATCTGCAAAACAGCACCAGCGACACAAAGCCATCAATCCTACCGTCCCTCTGCCGTCGCTGCAGGCCAGCCTTGGCCTGGGAAAGCCAAGCCACAGGAGCCATGCAGCTGGAGCAGTGACACCAGTGACCCTTGGCCATACTGGGAGAGCTGGGGACTGGCTCATGGCCCAGCTAGGACTGTGGAGCTTCACCAAATGGAGACAAGACAGAGAAAACCCAAGAGAAATCCTAAATTTTGGGAAAATGGCTCTCCCAAAGGCTCATACTTACTTCTTTTAAAGGAAATAAGAAATCTTTTCTTATAATAATATATAGAAGCAAATTTATAATAATTTTCTTAATAATCTCTTCCATCTCCACTTCCCAGAGACATCAGGGTGCTCACCAGTCCCTGGAGGAGCGATGGAGCCGTGCCCCGGGACCCATCCCACCCCGAGCTGCCGAGTAGGAGGAAGACTCCCCCATGTCTTTCCCCATCTTCCTCCCTTTGCACAAACATCCATCTTTTCCAGCCCCAAAGCTCACAATTCCAAACCCTTTCAGAGCAAGGGGCTCAAGCCAGGCAGCAATTCCCATCCCCAGGCAGTGATCCCAGTGCTGGAGGGTAGGAAAACATCGGTCACAGCAGGAAACCTCACCCTCACCTTGCTGCTTCCTCACCCTGAAGAAAGTTCCCCATTTGCCAGGCCCTGTTCCTATTAGAAAAGCTATTTTCAGCCAAAAGCTGCATCCGTTGCCAGGCAACCGCATCGGCTCACAGCCTTGGCTGGATCAGGCTCCTTCGGAGAAGCTGGTTGAATTATTCCTCCAAGCCTGGCCCAGCGATGTTTAATTTCCTAACGAGGACCATTCACATAAACTGTTCACAGCTCGACAGCAATTACCAGCACACGGCTGCCCATGCCCTGAGCATCCCCAGCCCTGGCAGTGGCTGGGACCAAGCACAGAGGGGAGAGAAGGTCCTCAGCCAGCAGCCAGGGAACCACCGAGGTTTCCATTGATTTTGGATCAGGCTCTGCACGGATGAACACAGACCTCGACCTGATTGAACTGCCCATGAGTTGCTGGCTGCTCCCTGTGTGCTCAGCTCCTTCTGAGGGTGACTCAGGCCTTCAGCAGGGCTCAGCCTTGGGGAAAAAGTCCTTCCTTTCACCATGGACTGAGCCCAGGAGGCCCAGGCTCTGCTGGCAGAGTCCCAAAGCTCAGTGCCCCACAGCTCTCCTGGGACAGCTCAGCCCCTGGGAGATGCCCAGCTCTGGGAGGGAACGCTGAGCCAGGTCTGTGCCATGGGACAGGGACACCCCCAGCACCCCCCTCTGGGTCTCTGCCTCTCCCCTCCTCCACCCAGGTCACCCCCAGTGTCACCCTTAGGAGCTGGGGGGCAGCAGGACACGGTGGTCCTGGAGAAGGAGGCACCTCCAGAGCCTCTCAGCTCATGGGACAGCAACATTCCCAAAGGACTTGGGGAGCAAATTGGGTACTGGGGTGCTCTCTTGGGGCTGGGATAAGGAGGTGAGGCAGCCCTGGAGGATGAGAGGAGCAGAAAGTCTTCCTCCTCGTGGGAGATGCATCCAAGCTGCAGGGGAAGCCATGGAGAAGGGCTATATCTCAACCCCAGCATGGCTGTGTCACTGTGTCCCCACCGCTTGCTTGGGGACCCCAGCTCAGGGCCCACCCCAGCCCGGTGATGGTGTCAGCTGGAGGACACCCAGCCCGAGGAACAGGGACGATGCTCCCAGCACTGAGATGCTCCCATTCAAACCAGCACAAAAGCAGCAGCCCCATGTGGCACAGGGACCCAGGCCAGGGGCAGCGGGGCCCTTGCAATCCATTTCCCCAGGATTTTGCACCAGTCCCAAGGTCCGCACCCCTCAAATGGGAAAATGCAGTTCAAATCAGTCTGAGAAAGGATTCTGCCCATTTATTTGATTGAAAGGGGAATTAAAAATTCATCTCCCAAAATAATAACTACGCTGCAGGAAAGACGAGGCAGATCAGCTGACAACCAGGAGCATTCCGGCTGGAGGAAGACAGAGGCTCTTTGTCGCTGGCAGATGGAGATTCAGCTTGTTTCCTCAGCCCCAAGACCTTGGTTTTCTTAAATGTGCATTTTTCTTGCCCTTCAGAAGGAAGATTGGGATCCTCCAGAGCTGATGAGCAGAGGTGGGCCAGGAAGGCACCAGTACAAACCAGTAGGGCTGGGGGCAGCACCAGTGCCTGGGAGCACTCCATGGGGAGTTACGAGGGGAGACGATGGGGAGAGCACCATGGGGTTGCCTCTGAGGACAACCCACCTCCCACCCTTCAGCATCCCAAGGTCTCTCCTGGAAGATGATTCCCACTTTCCTGCACCTCAACCACCCCATGCCTTGGTTTTGGTAGCCCAGGAGCAGTAGGACGGGGGCACGTGGTGGTGATCGGAGTGGGATGAGCTGGATTCATCCCAGTTGGGATGGGGCAGAGCTGGAGGGGCTGCTGCGTGGGATCGAGGAGGTGCTGCTCCCCACCAAATCCCCAGCAGCTCCTGAAGCAGAGGGGATGGAGCTCCCAGCCCAGCACCCGGCTCTCCAGGCCCGGGTTCACTCCATCAAGGTCACAGAGCCAGGAAAGGAGAGCAAAGGGCCCAGGACACAGAGGGCTTTCAGGAGGGGGAAGCTGGGAGGTCTGAGCATCCCCATCCTTGCACCCAGGGTTGGACTTCTGGTGCAGATGAGGAGGCTGAAGGAGGGAGAGGACGGAACCAAGGTCACCCAGGGAACCTGAGAGCCTGGGGAGAGACGGAGGGATGGAGCAGGCACCTCTCCCATTTTCCATCTGTGTTGTGGGGCCAAGAAGTGAAGGAAGGAACCCCGGGTGCACATCCCGGCCCTGACACCAAGCCATGAGAACAGCAGCTCAGGGGCTCTGCTGGGAGCAGGATCCCCTCTGCAGAACTCTCCCTCCGAGGCATCACAGCAGGTGCACGTGGAGCCTTCAGCCCTGGGAAGCCAAGGGCACGATGCTCCCTGCAACGTTCCAGCTCCACCCCAAAGTCCTGGGGAGAGACTTCTGCAGCCCAGCTCTGAGCCCCCAGCCCTGCTCGGGGGCCTCCCTGCAGCCTCCTCCATGCAAACCTCCCACCAGGAGCAGAGCTGCCTCCATCTTACAGCTGCTCAGCGCCGGGCTTTGCTTACACACCAGGAGATGCAGAGTTCCAGCTCAGCTCTTCCTCACCCCTCCTCATCCTCTCCAGCTCCATGGAGAAGGCTTTTGCCCTCTGGGCTCATTAGGGCTGCTCCCTTTCTCCCTATCTTTAAACGATCCCTGCTAATTAGCACCGGGCTCTGCCACCCCACGGAGGTGACACGCAGTGGCAGCGGCCACACAGCCCCACAGCACAAGGTCCAGAGATGGAAATATGGATGGGGACAGCACGAGCAGATGGCAGAGCACAGGGCGGCCAAGGACCAGCACCTGTAAGAAGATCTGCAGGAAGCTCCCAGCCCCAGAGCTCATCTCCCAGCAGCTCAGCGGCATTTCTTTCCCTGGTGGAGCAGCGGGATCCTCAGCGCTTCCCGTGCGAGCCTTCGGCATCGTGACACAGGAGCGATTCACATCCGTGCGTGAATCAGAGCTGCCTCCGCTTCTGCCTTACACCCACCCGAGCACCCAGATGTTATTTATAACCCCCAGCTCCCAATGCAAGAGCAGAGGGGTGGCTGCTCCGCTCCACCCCGGGGGTGGGTGCCCCCAGCTCTGCTTTTGCATCACCGTGGGTTTAGAGAGAATTTTCTTCAATGGGTGCCAGCAAAACCCTCGGAAAGGGCATTTTTTGCAGCTGGGTCATGAGGCAGACACAACAACACCAGAGGAGGGGAAGCCTCAGTGCTCTGCTTGTATGAGCCCATTGATTCATCAGATCTGGGCTCCCTTCATCTCTCATTTAGGATCATGAAAACATCCATCAGCTGCAGCAGCGTGACACCGTCTCAAAGCCAGCCCTCACATGATTCCCCCCAGGAGCTCACAGGATGAGCTTTTCCCAGTTTAGCAGTGATCCCTCTTAACCCACCCGCTCCGGCTGCAGGTTGGTGGCTGAACCCAAAACCGGGTTTGTCCTCAAAGGGCAGCAAATGGGCAGAGCACAAATCCCCCTGCACGCTCCGTGTTTCCCTCTTGTAGCTCCTGTAGCATCTGTGTTTGTAAACAAACCCAAATGCAGTCCAGGATGGGGTGACATCAGAGCCTCCCACCAAAGGCAATGCTTAGTCTGGGGGGCAGCACCTGATCCAGGCTGAATTTCACCCTCGTGACTCCCACCAGGCTCAGCTCTGCCCTAACTCCACGTTCTCTGCTCCGTGCCAGCTCTCAAATCACTCCAGATTCAACCCAAACCCTTTTATCCCTCCAGATTGCCATCCCTGATTCATCCTGGAGGACAGGCAGACCCAAATTTCAGCTCACTTCCGAGCAGCTGAGCTGCAACCCAGCCACCACCTGACCCAGTCCCAACACCTCCAGAGAGACGTTCACAAAGAACTCTGTGCCCTGCCCAGAATAGCTCCTCTGCTGTGGCATTTCAGGCTTTTTTTTTTTCTTCCTACCAAGACCAGAAATAGTTGCATCAGCTCATGATGGCTCCAAACCTCAGGTGCCTCTGACACGAGGCAGGGTTTGAGAACAGTTTCACCTTCTTGGGTCCTTTACAAAGAGCTGGGAGCTGATTTTTTGGCTGGTTTAAGCCCCACGTCCCCAGAGTGATGCAAATCTGCACCTGGCTGGCATGCCAGCACCCTTAGGTGCATCCAGAGATGCAATCAATGCACAGCAGGGAATGAGGAATCCCTACACCCAATGTAGAGAATTGCATGAAATCAGGACCCCAACCCTCATTTTTCTACCTCAAAAGGAGCCAGCCACGTTCAGGGAGTAATGTTAAAAAAAA
>WBMW01003753.1:61033-73747 GCA_013396635.1 Penelope pileata
GGGGATCAGCATGAGAGGGAAAACTCAGCTGTTAATTATCCCTTCATCACATTTGCAGAAACGAAGCTGCCCATTGGCTGCACCGCAGGGATCTGTTCACATGGAGCAGCTTTTGCTCTCCCATTGGCTGAGCGGCCAACAGTGATTTATGGAACTGGGCATCACCTCCTCATGGGGCTGTCCCTGTGGGTCCCCAGAGGCCCCGAATTCCTCTCCAGTGCCCACTTCTAACATAGACCAGAAAAGCCTCATATGTATCTTCAACTGTCAGCTCTCGGTGCTGCAGGAATTCGAGTGTTCCCCAAAATTGCAAAGCCAAAAGCTGGGGGTGGCCCATGGGTGGACGTAAAAGGCTGAGGGCAGTGAAGGGGATTTGAGAAAATTGGGAAGATCCATTGAAAGCGATCTGAGCAGCTTAACACAATCAGCTTAGGACACTAACGAGGAAAAGCAGCTGCTGAAGGAAGCCAGAGGTTTAATCCTGGAGCAAATCTTGGTGCCCCTCTCCCTTCCCCATCCGTTTCCCCAGGATTTCACCATCCCCTGCCTGGCGATGGACCACAGGGGCTGGTGCTGCGGACACAGTGAGCACTGGGGACATCATCACATAGAAAATGTTGCAGGGAAGTGGTAGGGAAGGAGGTGTCTCATGGGCTGCCTGGATGGGGAGAGAGGCTGGAGCTCAGGGGGGCAACTGCCACTGGAATAATCCCCAGGGCAGGACTTGGAGCTTTAAAGGTGCCATTGGAAAGAGTGTGAGCAGGATGCAGCCACCACCCCAGGAACACTGTGAGACCGAGCCAGCCCCTCTTCCTATCTCATTTCACCAGGTAATTGCCTCTTCCAATTACACAATTAGCGTGAGCAGAGGTAATTACAGAGCAGAGGCGTATAACCGCGCAGCGACTGCCATAACTCAGGGTAGCAAGGAGGATCAGAATAGGGTCAGGGAGACGATGCTGGTGGGGAAATCACCTCCAAAAAGGGAAAACAGGGACAACGCAGCAGCAGCCTCAGCACAGCGGGTACCAGCACTGCCTGTTCCCACTGACACGGGGTGGAAGGATGAGTTATGGGGCCGGGCAGCTGCCAGCAGTTTGGCATCGTGGTGTGTTCATTATTTTAATGCCCACAGCTCTGCTGCCTGTTCCTGCCTCTTCCCCCAGCACAGGGCTCGGTTTCGCAGCATCTCTTTGGAGATGGAAAGCAAAGGAGGGCACTGGGGTGCACAGACACCTTTTGCTCCTTTGGAGCAGGCAGGGTTTCATCACCCTGACTCAGAGATCACAAAGCCACAGCACAGATGCTCAGGGCTGGATAAACCATTCCCCTACATTTTCTCCAGCTTTACCCAGCCAGGTGCCCTCCGGATCCACAGAGATGAGGGCAGAGAGAAAAACCCGTCCTTGCAGCAAAGCCATCACCGTGTGGGATGCAGCGGGGATGCTGCAGCCCCAACCCAGCCCCCCCAGGGCTGCATCCCACCCGGGATGGGTTCCGCAGCCCGCAGCCCCCTGTCACTAGGTGGCAGTGGAGCATCTCCGCTCGGCTCCGGGAGACCCCGGCCCCGGGAGCGGCCCCCGGGAGCCCCCAAAAGAGCCCGGAGCCGCCGTTCCATTGGGATTCGGGCTGGAGCGCAGCAAAGCGAAGCCACCAGGCACCTGCGTTGCCCTGGATACGGCCCGTTTCTTGGCTGAGGCTTTATTTGGGTGGGAAAAGGAGGATTTTGGCTGCTTAGCAGGGATTTCTCCCGAAACAGTCTCTGCGCTCACGTGTGCTGCCCACGTTTCTGAGCCCAGGCACGGGAGTGATGCAGGTCCCAAATCCCATACTCAGTCCCACAAGGAACCCACCAGGACCCTGGCTGTGCCCCCAGGATGGGGACAGTGCCCTGTGTCCCCACATCACCCGAGCTATAAAAGGGGGAGGGCAAAAAATCCACGTGGTGCTGCCAGCCCCATGCTGAGCCCGTGTCCCTTTTGGGGTAAAAACTGCCCATGGACAAAACCCCACAGCACAGCGCCCGATGCCAGCCTACAGCCGCCCTCCAGGGTGAGGAATCCCTGAAGAAAATCAGTTTAGTTCAATCACTGCAGCATCTGGTGCGTGGCACAAAGCAATCCAGAGAACAGCCCCATTAAATCCGCGTGGTTCCTGGGCACCCACTGGCTCTGGTTTTACAGCGCAGGAGGCTCAGCACACACCAGGCTGGGCCAGATGGACTTTCAGAGATGGTTTTCCTGCCTAAGCCTCGTGCTTTCCCTTAGCCCACCATGGCAAGCTTTAGGGTTTGCTCCCTCCTGTTTAACAGCCAGGACTGGGGTGATGGGAGGTGAAGAGGGACAGGAAAACCAGAGCCTTTCTCTGCAATTTTTGGCTCAAATCTCAGCAGAGAGCCGGTGGGGACCCATGAGTGCCTGGGGCTTCAGTGGCAAAGGGACCACAGCAAAGCCTAAAAACAGGATGAAATGAACCCATAACATATACCCGATTGTTTCCTGGGTGCTTCAGCATCCAAGAGCTTTTAACCACACCAAGAACATCGCTGCAGGCAGGAGTCAGGGCGATGCACTCCAGCCTCGAAGGAGAGCAGCTCTAAGACCAGAGCCATCCTCCAGCCACGTTCCTTCCCAGGGCGGAGATGGAGGGGAAGCAGTGGGATCTGCTCATTCTCAGCTGCATTTCCACAGTCCCCCAGGATCCGTTCCCTGACATCAGGGCATCGAATTTCCACAGCTGAGGATCAGCCTCTTATCACCGGGGCCTGCAGGAAATTGGTGCTGATGGGAGGCCCTGGGAGTCCGCACGGTGCTGGGGGACTGCAGCCACCCCCTGTCCCCACCGCTGCTGGGATGGGCACGCAGCCCCTACGGGCTGGGTAAAACCCATTGGGGTGCACCCAGTGGGGGGTTTAGGGTTTGCTCTGGGAGCTGCTCCTTTGGGGAGGGCACAGCACTCACCTCCTGCCTTCTTGCATCACTGTGCAGGCTCTGGGCTGGGTGCATGGTGTGGAGCAGTCTGGAGAGGGATTGAGCCGCTGCCTGTGCTGAAGGTGGTGCCAGCATGGAGCCATCCTCATCCTCATCTGCAAGGAGAAGGAAGCAGAGATGCTTGCAGGGAGCCCAACCCCATGCCCTGCTGCCCTGGGAGCAGCACTCAGCCCCCAGCCCTACACCAAGAGGAAAGCAGCAGCCGTTCAGCACGAGCCAGCCCTCCACCTGCTGTCAATCACCCTGCATCAGGACAGCTGGTGACAGTGATTGACAGCTGCTCAGGATGGGACTGATCCCCTCAGAGGAGGAGGAGAGCTTTCCCCACGCCAGCTCCGTCTGCTCCGTATTTATTGAAACAACAAACACGGCTCTGCCTGGGGTGCCCCGTGCATTCCTGCAGGAGCTGGAGCCAGCAGCAGGCACAAAGCATCGGGCTCCTGGACAAAGGCATCATCCCAAACCCCTCTGCTCTGTGCCACCCCTGCCCACCACTGGCATGTGGGGTCCATCAAGCAGAGAGGTCGGAGCAGGGAGCACAGGGCTGCTGGGATGATGGACTCTGAGCTCTATGGGATGGGCAATGTCCTGCAGAACAGCTGCATTGTTCTGCCCATAGCAAATGCTCCTCGTGCCCTGTTGCCACCCTAATAGGGTATTCCTGCTGCTGTTTGCACTGCTTTGGGGCTGGACACAGCACCCTGCTCCTTCCCAGGACAAATCACTGCCTCAGGTGGTGGGTGAAAGGCTCTCACCCAGAAGTGGTCACATCAGTGGGCAAGGGGAATGTAATTCTCCATGCACAGGCAAAAGCTTGGGGCTGTCCCTGCTGGAATCAATGGGAGGAAGAGTTTCAGCCCTGGAGACATCACCTCCTCCATGGGGTTGGTGTGTCACACTGTCGGGGGCCGGCCCCATCTGAATGGAACAAGTTAATGGGATTACACAGGGGGCTCTGGGGGAGGAGTGGGGGGATGCTGAAAATCCCCACAGGGCAGGAGCAGGGGGATGCTGCAACCCCCCCGAAGCCAGGCAGCAGCTGCTGGAAGGCTGCAGCAGGGATGCAGAGCAAACCAAACAGCATTGCAGCAACACGGACAGCATGGAAAGGTGCAGCAGCAACCTCAGTGCTCCTGCTGCAAATTCACCTTCCTGTGCAATTCTATCCACACAGCTCCTGGGCATGGCATGGGTTGGGTTGCAGGGATGGAGCAGCCCCTGCCCAGCTGGATGGGGTGTGTGGTTGTGTTTTGCAAGGCAGAGGCACAGAGAGGGGCATTCTGCATCCCCCCCACCTCCCCCTGATGCCAGCGGCCCCGCTAACAGCCGTGACTCCTCCGTGCACAGAGGAAATGGGGTTAATGCCGAGGGAAGCAGAGCTGAGCTCCTGCCCTGGGTGGAGTCATGGAGTTCAGCGCCCTGGATGAGGCCAGCGCTGCGCCAGGTGGGACCCATTACATCTGGTCCTGGGGATTGGGGATGGGGCAGCAGCAGCCCCCGTGTTCCTGGGAGAAGGGCGGGGGCTGCTCCTTCTCGCTCAGCTGATGTCCTCCTGGAAATGGGGCAGGGAGAAAACCCCAAGAGAGGTGAAGGATGGAGGGACTGCTGGAGCAGGGGAACAGAGATACTGCTGGGGGGGAAGGGGTGGCAAAGGGAACAGCTCAGATCCTGTTAACAGGGCAGTGACCTATCCCAAACCTCCCCCACTGCCCCCATGCTCCTGCCCAGTTCTGCTGGTTTCATTGCATTGCTGAATGAGGATCTTTGGGATCAGATCCTGCCATAATTTTTCCCAAGACCCAGTCCCATAAAGCCTTCGCTTCCCCCAGATTACCTGGATCTGAGGGCTTCCCCATGGGCTGGGATCCTGGTTCTCCAAACCTGCAGCATCCTCCCCGCTGGCTCCCAGGGTCACTGCTGGATCCCGGTCCCAGCTCCCTCCTCACCCTGCTCCCTCTTAGCAGGGGAAGGGGCTAAGGAAGGGCTGATCTTGGTGCTTTCTTCCTTCCCAGCTACACCAGGCTCAGAGTTTTAATGTGAAAATGCTGCGGGTTATTTCAGGAGTGGGAGGAAGACATCTTTTACTCCAATTTGGCAGGGGTCGCCTCCACTTATTGCTCTGAGCTTCCCCCCTGCTGCTCCGAAGGCTTTGAACTGGCTCAGATCCCATTAATGGGGTTAGCCAACAGCAGGGAAACGCAGGTTTAATATCAGAGGAAACATAGGGAGGCTGCTGGTGTTCAGGTCCCGATTCTGTGGGGTGCTCGGGCTCCCCATCACCTGGGTTTCATGGTTAGGGTGAACACAACACGGAGCAGTGGACATCCCCAGGCATGGAGAAGCTCCCGGCATGGAAACGGAGCAGCTCTGCCAGCCTCAGTGCTGCCGCGTCTCCTGCTGCTGAGTTTATGCCAATTAGCTCGCTCAGAGCAATTAACGAGCTCCAACACCTCCAGCCATCGCCTTCCCATAGCAGCAGCAGCCCAGAGAGTGATGCTCGCTGCTTTGGGCTGAGGGAAGAAGCGAGGATGGAGGTTTGCTGCTGGGGGTGCACCGTGTGCCTGCTGAAATCCTGGGGTGCAGGGGAAGAGGGGGGCAAATGAGCAACGCTGCAAACCCAGGGCACTGCTGTACAACTTGCACGAGTTCCTCAGCAGGGATAAAACCTACCAGTGACGCCCAGCTGAGCTTTTCTTGGGTGCCTGAGAGCTTTGGGGGTAAAGCTGCTGAAAAGTTCAGTGGCACGGTTTTGTTTCCTATCAAGGGACCTCTGAGATAGGGAACAGCCCACGGCTCCTCGCGGGGAGATTTGCAGTTGAAAGGTCAAAGCTGTTTCTGGTTCTCCTTATCAGAGCCGGCCGAGGCAGAGGAAACCTTTCGGGTCGGGCCAGGGAGGTCACGCCAGGGACAAGCAGTGGGTCCGGAGATGAGGCACTGATGGCAGAAGGTGGGAAGAAACCCAGCAGACAGAGGCTGTGCCCTATCCCAGCCTTACAGTCCCGTGACCCTTCCACCTCCCCAGCACACCCCATGGTCCCATCCGCAGGGAAATTCGGGGATATCATTGCCCAGAGTGGATCTGGGTACCACAGCCATCAGGTTGGTGGTAGATACTCGGCTCCCTGGACCCGCTCTGTGTCCCTTCCTGCACCTCTGGGTTTGGATTGGTTTGCACCATGGACACAGGAGGAGCCCTGTTGGGTTCCAGGGCTCTGGGGAAACAGTGGAGTTCCTGCACAAACCCCTGGAGAAAGGCAGAAGCAGTGTTTGCTTCACAAGAGCGAGGTCTCCTGAGCTTGAGCACAGTCCTGGCACTGGGAGATGCATTTCTCCACAGCCGAGTGACATGCAGTGTGTCTGACCTGGCCAGCTTCACCTTCCTGGCACAGAAGCAACCAAAGCAAACCAAGGGCCAGAAGCAACCTCCAAAGGTAGAAAAGCTGAAATACTGTTGGGCTCAGCTCGTACCCAACGCTGCCTCCTTCTCAGACCTCATCCTCCTCTTTGATCAGTCCTTCCATCCATCCATCCATCCATCCATCCATATTTCCATCCATCCATCCATCCATCCATCCATCCATCCATCCATCCGCCCATCCATTCATCTATCTACCCATCCATCCATCCCTCCATATCTCCATCCATCCATCCCTCCATCCATCCATCCCTCCATCCATCCATCCATCCATCCATCCATCCATCCATCCATCCATCCATCCATCCATCCACCCACCCCCTCCCTCGGTACCACGATGGCAGCTCAACCCACGCCCTGAGCCCTTGGGCACCCCGACCTCCCCTTCCCCTGCTCCTTCCCATTCCCTGCACACCTTAAATCAGCGGAGCGAGGCTGGGAGTTGGGGTGGGTGGGAGGCAAAGCCAACCAGTGGGAAGCGAGGAGCCCTGACAGCTCATCTGGTTTTTCCTGCAGCCCCCAGCGCTCCGGGCGTTGTCACCTTTCATTCATCCTGACAGGTACAGGATTGCCACCAGCCCGCTCCCTTGAAGTCCTGACACGCACAATTTGATTGCAGGAACACAGCCCTGCAAAGAGCCCTCTGGGAAAGCGCTCTGCAGAGCTGCAAAACTCAGGGCGAGGAGGGGGAGGGCAGCCCCCCCCCACCATCCCCTGATGCATTGGCACAAAGATGGGACCCTCCAGGGCTCCTCAAGGCCACCAGGCAGAGGACTGGTGGGGTGTCCCCAACCCTCAGCATGGCCAATAACCAATGCCGCGTGCCTCAGTTTCCCCATCCGAAAGGAGAACCTCTGTGCCCCCATCAAACCAAATCCGGAGATGCTCAGAGCTGGAGGCTCTCACCTCACCCAGCTCCGTGCACCACTCGCTCCATCCCATGTCCGTCTGTCCGTCCCCGCAGCGGGGCTCACACCTACACGGGGCCGACAGCAGCAAGAAAACACGGCTCAGCCCCCGCCGAGCCCCCGGGGACGGCTGCCTCCCCCCCGCCACCACCAAACCCCGATTGCTTTCAGGTGTCGGCCAGTTCATAAAATAAATCTTCCCCTAAGGGAGGAGGAGGTTTGCCAGGGGTATTTTTTCCAACGCCTTAAACGCAAACCAGAAGGCAGCGGCGCGTTGGCTCCGCTTACATTTCCCCGTCCTTTCGGGACACGGTTGGAGGCACTCCGTTGCCTTTTTCCTTATTTTTTCCCCCTAAAACTTCTCCCCTCATTTCCAGGGGCCGCTCCGGATCTGCCCCAGCGAGCACGAGGCGATGCCGTCCCCGGGGATCCCTCCTCTCCCCGTTTGCTGCGGACTTTTCCTTTCCCCGCAATAAATATTCCACTTACATTTTAAGGCAAGAAAATGTTTTCCGGTCCTTTTCTGGCTCTCTGTCGGGAATGATTACTCCCAGATTTATTGGGATTTGCGAGGCAGGCGGCGATACCTGGGATCTCCGAGCTCACCGGGATAACGATGCTCAGATCTGATTTATGGAGCCAGCTCCGGTCCGTCCCGGTGCGTATAATTAACGGCGTTCTGGAAGCAGCTCATTAAGGGATGAGATGAATAAATCCATCCATCCCTCGGGGAGGGGAAGGGCTTTGTCCGGCCAAGCTCTACGAATCCCAGGGTGGAAATTGGGGTTTTTCTTCTCCAGGGGGTCCGGGGATGGTGGGGTGCGATGGAGCGCGATGCGTTGGGAGCTGCCCCGAAATCCACGCACGCAGGAGGAGCTCGAGCTGGGTTTGCATCTACAGAGCTCATTTCTGGAGGAGCTTTGATTTATTCCTGCCCCATCCCAGCACCAGGGTCGGTTCAGCCCTTCCAGAGCACAAAAAAAAAATAGAATAAAATGCTGTATTCTCCCCCCTAAGCCACCTCCTTTTCTCTTGTTTTTTTTTTTCTGTTTTTCATTTTTTTGGACTCTTTGCACTGATTTCCAGGGGAGGCCCCAGCTCTGCCCACGGTCACCCCATGCAAAGGCAAAACAGCAGCAGGGGGGTGGGCACTGCCACCCCGGGGGGACCTGAATGTCCCCAAGAGCCGAATGTCCCCGAGAGAGTCAGGGCCGCATCCCGCTCCCATCTGTGACCGATCCCAGCCACCCTGCTCGGTTTGTGCCGGTATTTGGGATTTTTATGGGGTAACATCAATGCTCCAAAACGAGAACCCCGACGCCCCGATCCCCGCTGCAGCAGTTGGGATCCCCATTCCCCAGCACCATTCCTGAGTTCACAAACACTCTCAGAACTCAGGAACCAAACATTCCCTTATTTCCACGGGGATAAACACCCCAAACCCACAGCCCAGCATCGCCCTAACCCAGCCACCCCCTTCACTTCACCCCTTTTGCTTTATTTTTTTGTTATTATTTCAATTTTTTTATCTATTTGGAGCAACCCAACCCCTGCAGCTCCTCCCGAGGCAGCCAGGAACCTCCACGTGTCTCAGGGACAAGTTCGGATCTCTCCGTACCGCAGCACTAAGTGCAGGCTGCAGGGGACCGAGGGCTGCAGCCGAGCTCACAGAGACCAAATTACAGAGCAAAATGACAGAATGAAGGAGCAAAATGACAGAATTTTGGAGGAAAACGACAGAATTTTGGAGCAAAAGGAGCAGGAGCCCCGACACCCAACCCGCATCGCTTGCAGAGCTGGGGCCGGATCCTGCGTGCATTTAATGCAGCTCATGAGCCCGGGGGCACTGAGCTGATTTACTCCTCCAAAAGCATCCCTGAAGCACGTTGTAAACACATCTTTTTTTTATTTGGCAGCTAGAAAAAGGGAAAAAAAAAAACCTCATTTTTGCATTGCTTGCGATCGAGCCAAAATAATAACGGGGGGTTTTGCTTCTCCCCAGTCGATCTCCGTGAAATGCAAACGAAAGGAAGCAGAGCAGGGAAAGGAGAGCAAGGAGAGCAGAGCAGGGAGAGCAGAGCAGGGAGAGCAGAGCAGGGAGAGCAGAGCAGGGAGAGCAAAGCAGGGAGAGCAGAGCAGCTCTGTTTGCTTTGCAGCACCTCGTCCCGTTTGCAGTTTGTTTGCAGTTTTCTTTGCTCCAGTTTTCATTCTCGTCGGCACCCAGCACTGCTGCGGAGCTCAGGCACGGAGCAGTGCATCCACTCAGAGCTCGATAACAACACCCAAAAACTCACCCCAAAGTGCAAGTCCAAGCAATTCACTGCTTGCCTGACAAACCCTGCAGCAACGCACGCACATCCCCCCTCCACGCTGCATATGGACAATGCGATCCCGGCACGTTTGGGTTTTTCTGCCATTTTTGGGGTGCAGTTGCTGCGAGCTCTGCCACGAGAAAATCGTGCAAACGTCTCCATCAGTTGATGACTGCTAGGGAAATGCACAGTGTGTGTGGTTGTAATGTTTGCACACATCTGCATGTATCTGGTGGCTCCAAGTGTGCATGGGCCCATGGATATCGCTGCCAAGTGTCGCTGCCTTTGTGCACCGTCCCCATATTCCATACGGGGTATTTGTGTCCCTGCTTCTCCTTTCTGAGTCCCAGGAACTCAGAAAATCCCAGTCCTCTGTGCTTCGTCAGGGACCAATGGGTTTCAGGGGGGTCAGACCAAGGGGCTCAGCCCAGGGAGGTTTCCCCACGTGGAAAGGTTACCCCATTTTCCTGCCTTTCCCAAGCGACACCGAATTTTGCAGCGCATCAGGCAGCAGAAATCGGGGGATTTTCTGGCATGTGCAAAGAGGGATCTGCAGAGAGGCAAAGGCTGAACCCACGGCATTGCTTTGACTTAGCAAAAAATGCAAATGAAGGGATGGGGCCAGCGCAGCTCCAGGCCCTGTACCCCACCCTTCTGCCTCGACCCCGAGGTTCCAGAGGAAGTGGTGGCTGCTTCTCAGCAGGCTCCCGGGAACAAGCACAGGAAAAATAACTGCAAACCAAATCCCCAGGAAAGAGCCCACGGGTTGAGCTGCTCCTGCTAACCCTCTGCTTGCTCCCAGCGCTGCAGAGGGGCAGACAGCAGAGCTGCCTGGGCTGCCCCACGCCTGCTGCAGCCTCTGCTGCTGAGCCCGAGGGCTGCACCCCACCCCAGCTCTGGTGCAGAGGCATAGACCCCAAAACCTGGGGGGGGGGGAGAGGAAGAGGGAGATGGAGGAAGCCATTCCCATGCATTAGGGATCGCTCCAGGCCCTGAGAGCGTTTTCTGGGGGCTCTGCAAAGCCCCAGCTCTGCGGGGATGGTCCTACAGGGCTACCCAAACCCCCCCGGCAGTGCTGCCCCGTGATCCCCGGGGAGAGGCAGCTGGAGACGGGTGGGAACCAATGGGGAAGGGGAGAAATCCTCCTCCCGGCCGGCGGGACAGAAACCGAAAACAAAACGCATCCGCTCCGAGCATCCCCCTGGAACCTTCCTGCTGTGCTCTGCACATCCCTCGCTCCACGGCTCGTTTGGGGCACGCGTGCAATTAGCCAAAAGTGGGGCTCGAAAGGTCGCCTCCATCCACGAGCCCAGAAATGCAGCAAAGCCCAAAGCCCCGACGCTCCATCAGCACACACACGGCCCTAACCCTAACCCCAACCCATCCCTCTGCTCCCAACAGCCTCGAAACCCCAGCAGCGAAACTGGCAGAGGTGCACAGGAGCTCGGAAGCCTTTCCAGGAGCAGGGCTGTGCTTAATGGCCCTTAACGACTTGTCGCATGCCGGAGCACTCCCGATCCCCGCTCAGCAATAACTCACAGCCCGCAGCGAGCTGAGGACAGTCAGAAAATCGCGGCAGCTGCTGCAAAGGGAAAGTGTCGGGTGGCTGCGTGCAGAGCTGGGGGGGCAGCGGGGGCACTTGGGGTGGACACTGCCAGGATGAGCCAGAGCCCAGCACTGCAACCCGGACACTGCAACCCGGACACTGCAACCCAGACACTGCAACCCGGACGCTGCTTTGCTTTCCAGCTGCCCCCACCGGAGCTCGCAGCAGTGATTTGCAAAACACCACGGAGCTCCCCCGACAACTCCGGGGTTTGTGGTGACCCCGCAGAGTCCCATCCACCCCCCAGCTGCAGCTGAGGGGGTTACGCTGTGTTTTCCTCATCCCATCCCAGGTTTGTGCTGTGGGATAACAGCACACCGTGCTGCCCCAGCGCTATCAGTAACAGCTCAGAGTGCATTGTTTCATGGTCAGTGTCACTCTGTTGTTAGTTATTTATCACCCACCCTTCTCTATGTACTTCTGCTACTTTGACACAGCTCGTCCCTTCAGCCGTGATACCTGCAGGCATTTTTCCCCAGGTCCATAGCACAGAGCAGGGCCTTCGGATCAGCAAAAAGCCGCGCTCTGCGCCGTGCACGTGGGGAAGCAGCAAATGGAGGCAGAGAGCATCACCCCGCAGCTCCGCGCCTGGGATCTAATCCCCTCTCTCTCTCTGACATTGATCTTCACCTCTCTAACGCCAAATCTCCAAACCTGACCAGAGCGTTTTGCACTTAACCACCCTTAAAGCCATGCAAATTAAAAAAAAAATCATATTAAAAAAAATTGTAGAAAATCTCTCCAAACCTGAACACCCCAGGGTGCAGCTGAAGCAGCTCTGACGCAGACGGAGGCAGAGGAGCAAGAAGGGAGGGGGGAAGAGGGCTGAGCCTGGGTGAGCTCTGGGCTCTCGGCATCACTCCACCAAAGGCCCGGAGCCGTGGGTCTGGCCCCATAGAGCCCTGTATCCCGGGGTCAGCATCATCCCTGCACCGACGTGTCCAGGCCTCAGCCCCAGCGCTGGGATGCAGAGGCCACAAACGGCCTCATGCAGCCTGGGAAGGGGAACGGAGCCAGGGGGTGTCCGAAAAAGCCAGGGAAAAGGGAGGTTTCTCCCCCTGCCTGTGATCTGGAGCTGCTGACAGGGTTTGGGGTCGATGCTTTGAATCAAGGAAGGGCCCTGGGCATTTCCTGTAGCTCGGGGACCCCAGGGAGCAGCAGGAGGGGAGGCCCAGGCCCTGCAGCCTGGGGGACGCAGAGGATTTCTGCTCCCAGCCGACCCCATGCATCCTCCGGGGGGGGCACAGGGCCGGGGGCAGCGGGTGCAGAGGGTTAATGGCACGGGTGGGAGGGTGCACGTGACCGAGGGTTGGGGTGGGAGTGGGTGTGCATGTGCCGGGGGGTGCTNCTGCCTCCGAGCCCCCCGGTCCGTCCGCTCCCCCCCATCGGGGACGCGGCCCAGACCCCGCTGAGCCCGGGGAGCGCGGCGGTACCGGGACAGCGTCACGGCCACGGAAAAGGCTCCGGGCCCTCGGGGCGGGCA
>WBMW01003753.1:77691-87917 GCA_013396635.1 Penelope pileata
GAGCCTGGGCAGCCACCCCTTTGACCCCCCACCACCCGAGAACGACTACAAGCCCCCCGCCCTGGTGACGCTGCGGATGAAGGCCAAGGAGCCGGGCAGCCTGCTGAGCTGGACCACGTAACCCAGCCAGGATGGGACACGGACCCCGAGCGTGGCTGCCCCACTGCTCCCTCCCCAAAATGGCAATGGGGTGCAGTGGGGTCACCCTGCTTCTCCTGCACCCCGCCGGCCCTTTGCATCACGGCCCTGTTGGTATGGTGGGGTCAATGTGGGGCTTTTGGGGGGCAGAAGGGTCCCCCCACACGCAGCCCACCCCAGCACCTCTGCTGTTCTGCGGAGGAGGAGAAGCAGCAAGTGGCACCCAGATGTCATGGGTCAGCCTCCCCATTAGGGCTGGTGCTAGCACGAGGTGACCCCAAAAATCAGCCCCTGAAAAACCTGGGTGCCCCCATGTGCCTTCAGCCCAGGGCACACAGGATTGGAGGGAGGGGGCTGCTGCACCATGGTGGGGTGGGGGTGTTGCAGCAGGGTCGCAGCCCCCCCTCTGGGTGCTTTGCACCAGGGAAGTTGGGGAAATGATTTCCAAAACTCATTTGCAGAGGACACAGCATCACAGTGCCCATCCTGCCCTGATGGCACCCCTTGGAGGAAGGGAGGTGGGGGTGCCTTCATCCCAGGGGGTGCACAGCACACACAGCACCCTCGGGGGGCACTGCAGACCCCTCAGGGAGGGGCCCAGCCTGCACAACCAGCTCAATTTGGGTCAAAAAATAAGGTTTCCATGCAAAATCCTCCAAACCTCTCAGCACCCCGGGGGCACCATTGCTACACCCAGAGCCCCGCAGGGAACACAGCCCCCTGGGGGCCCGTGCTGTCCCCCCTCCCAGCTCCACACAGCCCCCTCCCACCTGTGGGGATTTTGTTCTTCATTTATCAACAATAAAGCACATTTTTAATAAGTTAATGACGGCTGCAGCAGTGCTGTAAAAGCAGCCATCCGTGATCCCCCACGCAGCTGGGGATCACTGGAGCAGGGGAGAGGTGTGATGGGTTAGGCTCACACCTCATCTGCCAGCACCCTGTGGGCTGGATCCTGCCTGGGGAGGCACAGGGTGGGGCCAGGGGCTGCCTGCACCCATGGGGGAAGGCAGCACCAGTTCGGCTTCGCTCCCTGCGCTGCTTCCCTGGGGGCAGAGGGATGGGGACGCAGACAGAGTCCAGCCACACTCAGCTCAGGGGTATCACGAAGATCTCTATATATTTATATGTACAGCTCATCCACCCCACCCAGCGGGGCGAGGGAAGACTGCAGCCTGCAGCCCTCCCAGCCCCTCGGCCCCACCACCACTGTGCTCCCAGCCCCCCACCAGGGGCTGCAAGGTGGGACACAGCCCTTGTTTTCCTGCCACAGCACCCCAAGTCCCACAGCAGCACCCAAGGACCCCCGGGGTCCTGCTCTGCCCTGCTGACCACTGCCCACCCTCGGCCTCGAGATGAGAGGAGGTGGGAGGGTGACAGCCGTGCCACGTCCCAAAGGCTGGAGCAGGGGCACGGTGTCCCCCATCGAACTCCCAGGGCACCGTGGCCTCTTGACAAAGCCTCCACCCTCAGCACGGGGTTAAACGTGGCACAGTCTCGGAGGCAGAGGGGCTGGATGGCATCTCAGATCCCTCCCAGCCCTGCTGCAGGGCGCCAGGCACCCACAGACCCCCCAGCACCCACGGCTTTGCCCCTTGAGCCTCTCCCAGACAAGCCCTCCCACTGCAGAGGCCGTCACTGCAGCAGCCCCTCCCAGGAGATGGGCCGGGAGAAGACCTCCCGCTCCAGCCAGAGGTCGTAGTTGACCTGGAAATCCTCGGGCAGCTCCACGCGCTGGCCCAGCACGCTCTGCAGGCAGTTGTCCACGGGCAGGAAGTCGGGGTTGCTGTGAGCCCGGTCGTAGCGGCGCGAGTTGAAGCGCTCGATGCTGGCACGCAGGGCACACTCCTCTGCCTGGAAGTCCCAGGGTCGGGCGTCCAGGTCTGGGCAGAGGGAAGAGGGTGTCAGGGGACAGCTGGAGCCCTTCATGCAACTCAAATCCCCAAGGATTAGACTTTGCCCTTACAAAGAGCAATGTGCAGAGGCACAGAGCTGGCAGCCACCACCAGCTCCAACGCCGGCCACTGCCAGCGGTGCCATCACCCCACATCTCTCCCTGCAACCCAGATCTAGAGGCTGCAAAAGCCCTAAGCAGCAAAAGGAGAGCTGGCACAAGCACAGAGCAGGAAGGACAGTGTGTAAGGGGATGCTCTGGGGCAGCTGCAGAGGACGTACCGTTGCCATAGGCCCAGTCGTCGTTGAGACGGTGCCGCACTTTCTGGTAGATGGCCGACATGGTCTTCATGTTGCTCTTCCTCCACTGCCGGCCCAGGTACTTGGTCTGCACCTTGAGCAGCTTCAGCACGTAGAGCTGCATCATGGCCTGCTTCACCTTCAGCGCCCGCTTCAGGATGGGTGCAGACTTGAACACCACCAGCATCTGCAGGGGACAGGGACAGGGGGTGACGTGGCTGGGATGGATGCTTGGGTACCCCTGCTGCTGTCTGCCAGCCCCTCCAGCACACACCCTCCCCAGTGCTCCCCCATCCCCACTGCTCATCTGCTCCCAGTAAGGTCTGGGTGCAGTGCAAAGTACCCCCAGCCCCCCCATCCAGTCCACACTGGCTGAGCTGAGCCCCAGCGGGGTCCCCCAGCCCTCACCATGGTGCGGGAGTGCTTCCACTTGGTCAGCTTGTTCAGGATGCGCAGGAGGTTTATGCAGGAGAAGAGGTTCCTCCAGCAGAACTGGTTGTTGTCTCCTGCCTCCTGCAGGAAAGCAGAGGCAGAAGAGATGCGTGAGATGCGGATGGGGATGCTCAGATGAAAAAAGAGAGGCTGCGCTGTGCTGGGGACCCTCGCCCAAAGGGGCACAGCACAGCACACAGCCAGGAGATGCCTGTCAGCCCCAGGGCACTCACAGAACACCCAGCAGTAACCAGAACCGAGCACAGCAGTGTTGAAGGTGCCAGAGTTGGGTGCTGGAGCCCTGCTGCTTCCCTGCACCCACAATCCCCTCTGGAAAGCACTGCAGGGCACTCAGTCCCCATGGGGAAGGGAGCAGCATACCAAGCTCTCTGCTGTCAGCTCCGGCAGCTCGTGCACCACGCAGTACGGGTAGTCCAGGACAGAAATGCTGCAGAAAAGAGGGGGGTGTCACGCTGCTCCCACAGATCCCATCCTGTGCAGGGACCCATGCCTGGGTCTGCCTGCACCTGAGCCACAGCGGAGGGAGAATCATGGAGGAAGAAAAGCAAGCAGGATCTTCCTCCCCACATCCCCTCCTCTACCTGTTCTTGGCAGTGATGTAGGACATGATGTTCTGGTTGAAGAACTTCAGGATGAGTGGGATGCAGTTGGCAAAGACCAGATGCTGGGCCATATACTCAAACTGGGGAGAAAGGTGGGGTGGGTGGGTGAACACAAACACATCCTGGGTGCTGCTCATCCCCAAAGCTTGGCAGGACCCTGGCCCAACTCACCTGGTAGATGTGATTCAGTTTGAAGTGCTTGAGCAGGAGGAGCAAGACAGCAGAAATGGCTTTGACAATGATCTCCTTGTGCCGATTGACATCCACCCCCAGCTTCATGCTCTGCAGCACTGTGGTCCTGGGGCACACAGAGGGATGGTTGGCCTGGGCTGGCCCCAGAGGCCACCCTGGAGGTGTATGCAGGCAGTCCTGCCATTCCCCTGGGCTATCAGCAGGCACCTGCAGTCTGTTCCTGCAGCAGTGCACAGTTCCCACTGTACTACCAAGCAGGAGGTCAGATCACAAGAAGCCCCAGCACAGACCCAGCCCACACCACCCTGCCTGGCTCCAACCAGTTTCCCCCTCCTTTCCCATCAGCACCAAGAGACTCAGCTCGCCCTCCACAGTCACTCACGGCATCTCCTCTGGCAAGACATCTGCCAGGATGTTGATGGAGTCCGTCTTGGCTTTGGAGGTAGGGGCTGCAGCAAGAAGGATCTTCAGCAGAGCAATCTGGGGACAAGGAAGAGATGGAAAACTTGATGGGGGAACTGACCCTCCCTGCTGGAGGATGGAGAAAGTGATGTACTTGTTGGGAGGAAAGAACATTTGTGGGCATGGCTGGAAAGGGACGGAGCAGCAGAGAGGCCCCAGGGTGAGGCACCCCCAGGTGAGCTCCAGGAGGATGGAGCAGAGCTCAGGGGACCCGCAGAGCTCACCATGTACTGTGGCAGGCTCGGCAGGAGGCCCTGGTACAGGATCTCTGCAGGGACTTGCTCCACTTCTTCTTCCCCCTGGCGCAAGGAGAGAGCAGAAAACCTCACACCAGGAGCAACTACCAGCTGGCTCAGCCCCAGGCACTCCGACCCTGAGGGCAGGACACCCCTGGCTCCTGCTCAACGCCCCTTCACACACCCCACCCTCTGCTGCTGAAGAAACCACTCCTTCCCCAGAGAGCTGCAGAGCAAACCCAGGCCAGCTGAAAGGCCCAGGCAGGACCACGTGGTCCCCAGCTCCACCTGTGGAGCTTCATCCTGTCCCCATCCCCACACTCACCCCAGAGAGTGGGGAGCGCAGGTACTCATCCTCCATGTGCACCTGCACCTCCGCGATCGACGTGTACTTGTGCTGCACACAGAGAGAAGGGGATCAACACCACAGGCCCCAGAGTCCCCCCCTGATGCCACCACCCCCTGCCTGCCTCACAGCACAGCTTGGAGCTGCCCTAGAGTTACTGCATTTCCCACCATCCTTCTAAGTTCCTCCAGAAACCTTTGTTACTGCTGTCCCAGTGGTGGCCCAACACTGATGGGCAGGGAGGCAGGGGAGAGTGGTGGCTCTGGCCTCGCCTATGGGACAAGCTCAGTAAGGAAAGCATGAAGCCAGTGAGGAAAGAGGCTTGGACAGCCTGAGAAACCAGGGAAGAGATGAAACCTTGAGGATTCTTACCTCACAGGGCTGATCAAGGGGGAAGAGGGGTCAGGAAAATGCACCACTGGCCTAGTGCATCAGTGCAGGGGCATGGGGACCCGCACCGAGGCAGGGACTGGAGGAACCCACCACCGTACCCACCTGCTTTAGGGTTCGGATGCTCTCATGGATGGGCCTGGGCAACCCCACCACGGTGTTGGTGTCACTGGAGAGAAGGGAAAAAAGCTGGGCTGGGTGCAGGCAGAAGCAAACCTGAGCCTCCCCATGGGCAGGCCAGGGACCAGACCCAGAGGAGGAGCTGGAGAGCTCAGGATTTGTCTGTTGTCAAGTGGAGGGCGACGGTAGCCACCATGCTCGCAGCCTCTGCTGCAGCCCCTCCTAAATCAGCAGCTGCCCAGCCTGGCTCTGCAGGAACCCACCTGCCCAGAGTGTAGCCGATGAACTTGCTGCGACTGGACTCCAGGAACATCTCAATGTCCTTTTCTCTGCAGCAAAGGGACAAAAGGAAGAGTCACATCCCCCTGTCAGCCTAAAACCCCCTCATAGCTGAGTATATGACGCCAGGCTCTTCTCAGTGGGCACAAACTGGAATACAAGACATTGGGAAGCACTTCTGTACTGAGCAGGTGATGGAGCACTGGCACAGTTTGCCCAGAGAGGTGGTGGAGACTCCCTCCTCAGAGATCTTCAAAAGCCACCTGGGCTCTGGGTGTCCCTGACTGAACAGAGGGGTTGGACCAGATGACTTCCAGAGGCTCCCTTCCAACCTCAATCATTCTGTGATTCTATGCCCCAGGCACAAATAAAGGAAATGGTGCTGAGCCCAACCCAACAACAGAACAGCTACTGAAGTGATCACCAGATCAACCACCCCATCTCCAAAACCTTCCCCACACCTCTGCTTCAGCACAGCACTGAACAGCCTCTGTTTTCCTCCAGCTCTCCCTGAAGCTCAGCCCAGGATCAGCCCCGTGGACTCACCGGACCTTGGGGGCCCAGGGCAGCCCCTTGGGGCAGGTGATGCGGTCGCTGGGGGGATGCTGGGTGGGTGGAGGCATCACCTCGTCACGTTCAAGGGGGAAGGTCTCTCCCTCCAGGCTGTTGTCATCATCGTTTTCCTCCTCTTCCTCACGGGAGTCGTCAGCTTTGTAAGGGTCCCGCTCGTTGAAGGCATCGAGGTTATCCTGCTTAATCAGGGCCTAGAGAGAGAAGAGCAGGAAGGTGGGTTCTGTCCCAGGCAGGTAAATAAATACCCAGGGGACCAACTGCTCCATGCTCACATCCTGACCCCAGCTGTCCCCAACGTCCCTGTCCCCAGCTCTGGCCTCACCTTGTGCTCCCGCCGGCCTCGCTTCTGCTGCTGCTCGATGAGGTCGGAGGCTGACGCTGGCGGGGACGCAGCCCTCATGTTGCGGATGACTTTAATGCTGTCCTCGGGGAGTGGTGGGAGGCCCAGGACCTCCCTCTTCTCTGCCTTCATGCTCTGGAGCTCCTCAAAGCCCCCCAGGGTGCACTGCAAAGGAGACAACGGCACCCTGAGCACAGCACTCCCCCACACACAGCACTGGGGGCTTCTCCAGCCATCCTCCCCAAATGCTTCCCCATAAAACAAGATCTGCCTGTCCCCACACCCCTGTCACTGTGAAAGCCAGAAGGGACGGGAGGGTGTTCAGGCATCTCCAGATGAGGTGTCTGGATCTTTTCCTTTACACGGACCCCACTGGGGTCAATCCTTGGAATCCAAGTCCAGAGACCAATATCTAATGTTTCCCTATGGGGTGAAACCTCAACATTTTTTAATCGTGCACATCTACTCTGATAAATGCCAGGAAGAAGATGATGGAGCAATTACAGGCAGCTATGACAGCAGAACTTCCTTCCTCTGCTAAACGTAGAGCTGCAAGACACACACTGTCCCACTCCACACCCTGTCTCTTACCAGCACAGTTTTCCAGAGCAAGAGCAGCACCTTCTTCATGGGGAAGTGTGGAGCGTGGCCGCTGCAGAATTTGGTCACCATCCCAAAGAGCATGACAGAGAAGGGCTCGTTGTTGTACAGGGGGGCTCCTGGAACCAGACAGCAGCAATAGCCAGGCCCCCCTCACCCTCCTGCATATCAGCACTCCCGGCCCCTGCGCCTTCCATGGCCCCAGCAGGTCCTCACCCCCACTTCTGAGGTCCTCATCTCACCCCAGGCAGCTTCCCTTTTCCTTTCCAGGGCTTTTTACCCTCAATCATTTCTCACCACTGTGTTGAGAGGAAATGTCAGCCCAAGTATATTTTCCCCATGTAGAACATGCAACAAAAAGGCTGGCTGGCCTCCTCTGCTCCCCTCCTTCACCCACTCCAGCGGGGTTCAGCCTAGCAGAAACCAACCCAGAGCTGCCAGCCCCTGCTGCCCAAGGCCCAGAGCCAAAACCCACCTTGCCCTCTTGCTCTTCAGCCCTGGGAACTCCCACCTGCCCTCTGCACAAGCACAGGGTCCTCACCCAGCTCTGCTCGGAAGGTCTGTCGCATGCTCTTCCACTCAGCCTTGTCCCCCTCGGCCTCCTGCCGGACCGTCTCCACGATCAGGTACATGATGTTCAGCAGCACCCTGCAAAGAGCACAAGGTTGGGCCAATTATCAGAGGTTGAGATGAGTTATGGAGTGATGCTCTGGGGAAAGGCTCGGTCTGACATGACCACAGCCCGCCTCCATCCACCCACTCCACAGCAGGGAAATGGGGATCAGAAACTGGGGAAAAAAACAAGCCAGCAAACTCCTGCCCCCCTCTCCTCAACGCCCACAGCACCTCCTCCTGCCAAGCCCTGCTCCTTACCTCAGGTCCGTGCTGTCAGCCAGGGAGATGGCAGGCTTCCTCACGGCACTGCTGCAAGCTGCACTGTTACTGCAGAGGGAGAACAGCCTCAGTGGGGGCTTCTGAGACATTTTAACTCAGCCATGAGCAATTCAAAAGCCAGAACCAAACCCAGGAGTTGCTGCAACAAGTCCCCCATCAACAAGAGAGGGGGAACGCAGCTGTTTTGTTTGCTGCCAGACAGCACAGCTCTCGGTGAGCATCTGCATAACCATGCATGTCATGAACGTGACGTATCCACCCACAAGAATGCAAGTCATTCGAGTGGCTGCAGGAATCAGAACAGGGATAGACCAGAAATAGGGCTGGGGACAACACAGCTGCCACCAACTGGAAAAAGCCCTGCCCAAAGAGCTCTGGAGCTTCTGAAACACCTGCCCACAGTACTCACTCAATCTCCATGTTCAGCAGCTCCACCAGAGCGTTGAACGTCCCCACTTCCAGCAACAGGAAGATGTTATACCTCATCCAGGCCTGCACCTCGGCCTCGGAGCTGCACTCCCCAAACGTGCCTGCAACAACACCCACACTGCATCCCAAAGGCCTCCCATGCAGCCAGCACGCTTTGCAGATGGGAAGAAAAACATATCCTTAATTTTAAGGCAGGAATTCAGAGGACAGAACTGTCCTCTTGTGGGTAACAGCTCAGACCAGCAGCTGGAAGGCTGCTAAGCTTTGGACCAAGCTGCCAAACTGTTCAGTTCCCTCGACAGTTAGTTTGGTTCAGAGGTGAAATCAAAGACGCAATGAAAAAGGAATGCTTTTAAATCTTTTAAATCAAAAGCTTCTGATCCATTCCCCAGACTTAGCAAGAAGGCCAGCAGCCCAGCACTGGGACGTACCTTGGGCAACGTAAAGGATTGCTCGGGCCACCCTCAGGCGCTTCTCCCGCGCGGTGACCTCGAGGCCATCGAGCAGCCGCATGGCGTGGGTGCGATGCTGGTTCTTGTCCAGCTCCGTCCACTTCTTGTCCCTCACTGCAAAGCCAAAGCAGGCAGGCTGAGGGCACACAGCACCTCTCTGCGCTGGGCACAAATGTGGCATGAAAAGGATTTGGCACGATGGCAAACAGGGCTGCCCCACAAGCAAGGTGATCTGGGGAGGAACAGCACCTAGGCACGTGCGATCAGGGCAGAGGGAGCATCTCCTGCCTCCCATCACACAACCAAACCTCATCCATGTGAACCTGCACTGGCAGCTGATGGGAGATGAGCTGGACGCTCTCGCTGCTGCCAGCACGTTCCAGCACAGCCACGCTGGCACCAGTAAACCTCCTCAGTCATCAACATCAGCAAATGCTGCACTCCAGGGGCAGCCCACGCACGTTACAACCACAACACAAACCCCAGTGGAAGATTGTCCCGGCTTGCTCGAGCTGTCTGACAGAGCATCACTGCTTCCAGCCCCGTGTCTGCCCCAGGAGACCCCCATCTCCACGGGCAGGGTCTCACCGTGGATCCTGAAGTCCTCCTCGAAGCATTTGCGGTTGAGCAGGAACTCCGGCCCCTCCGTGTAGCTGTACAGCTCTGCCAAAAGAGCACAGAGAAAAACCTCCCACCACCTGCACCGGGCCATCAGCAAGAGAGGTTAATTGCCATGTAAGTGCCTATGTGGAAAATGCAAGGAATACACCCAGCATATGGCAAAAGAAATTCATTATATGGTATCAGCACGTCTCTTCTAACACGAATGAGGCATTTAAAGACATCAACAAAGTGAGATTGGAGTCACAGAACTCCTATAATCATCAGCAGGAAAAAAAAATCACGGTTGATAAACTGATCCACAGCCAATTAACGGATCCATGAGGATGAGCCCCTTACCAGAGAGCTCTGCTGCCCATTTATCGGTGTCTGCATATTCAAACTCCAGGTCTGGGGACTCCGAGTAGCCCTGAAAGCAGAACAATTCCGTTCATTTATGGCACTTTACAGGAAAACCCAAACCCCCAGGATGCTCACAATCCACCTCATCCTCCCGCAGCTCCAGGACTGCACCTTCCCTTTAGGAGAGCCAAAAAAAAAAAAAAAAATCCAAACGCAGCGGTGCCAGCGTTACCAAGGCAACCCCAGCCCCGGTGCCGCATTGAGCCGGGCTGCACCGGGCACTGCACCGCCCCCGGGAGCCCCAAAACACCACGGGGACGGGCAGGGGGGGTCACCTCGGGTTAGATGGAGCACATTGCTCTCTCATTTTGATTTAAGAGAACCCACGGCGCTCCCCCAGGAAGGTGAAGGTGAGCACGGAGCTGCTGGGAGGGGGGGGATGCCCAGGGGATGCCGCAGAGGATGGAAAAACATCAATTTGCGGGCGCAGCCCCGCAGCAGACCCTCGGGGTGATGTCCTTTGCACTGCGGGGCGGCTGTACATCCCCTCCGGGGGGGGAATAT
>WBMW01003753.1:88371-111130 GCA_013396635.1 Penelope pileata
GAGAGGAGAGGGCCCAGCTGCAACCTGAGGGGTTCAGCCCCCAAAATGAGGGCCAGGAAGGGGCCTAGAACAAGTGAACCCTCAAATCAAGGGGCTGGGCGGGGCTCAGACCCCAACCAGAGGGGTTCTGAGGGGAACCAGACCCCAACAGAGGGTCCTATGGAGATGCCAGCCCATGGCTGGGGGCCCACAGGGGATCAAACCCCAACATGGAGGGCACGGAGGGGCTCAGACCCCAACCCCTGAGCCCTGGAGGAGCTCAGAGGGGGCCCAAATAGCCCCCAGAGGTGGCTGCAGCCCCAGAGCTTGACTCCCAGTCCCCCAATCCCTCATCAAACAAACTGCCCACAGCACCAGCGCTTCATTGTTTTTTTGTTGTTTTTTTTTTCCTAATAGTTTAATTAGACTTTTAATGATTTTTATTGCTCATCTGCAAGGATTAATATTGCATTCATTAAAAATCATTCATATACAAAATAAACCTCTCCCTCCCGGTCTGACGCCGCCGCCACCGCCACCCCCACCTTTGCGACATGGCTTATACAGAGCTGGGGCCCCTTGCTCGGGGACAGCGGCCAACACGGGTGACACGGGGGCCCAGCCCAGACCCCCGGGGCCATCCGTCCCCCACGGCCCCCGGGAAGGCTGCGGAGGGGTCCGCACGTACCTGCCAGGCAAGCGCTCCCCACCAGAGGGACAGAAGGAGGCAGAGGGCACAGGAGGGTGACAGAGCTGTGCCACCCGTCCTTGTGCCTTCCTCCAGTCCCCACCCAGAGCATTGTGCCCATGCCCAGCGCTACCAGAGCATCTCCTGTCCCCGGGATGGAGCAGCCCCTCTCGTGGGTGCTGCATCTCTGGGAGGGTGATGCAGGAGCACAGCGGGGAACAAGGGAACTCAGGCCTGGGGTCCTTCCCTCAGTGCTCCGGGGGAAGAAAGAGGCATTGGGGGAGGGAAAAAAAAAGCCAGGAGAAACCTCACTGGGTTGCAAAGACCTTCCCCCAGCCCGCGACAAGCTGCAAGAGATGGAAAAGAGAATTATTTGTCACCAGCGAGGATGGGGAGGGGAAGAACGAGGCGATGAGAGCAGCTGGAACGCAGAGGGCAGGGAGGCAGCTGCGGAAGCCCAGCCCGAGGGTGGGCAGCGAGGGGAGCCCAGGGCTTTGCGCAGGGGCCCAGGGTGCAGAGGGCCCAGGTGGGGTACAGGGAAGGCTCATCTGTGCATCCACCTCGAAACAAAAGTGAAATGCTCCCCAGACACCTTTAAGAAGCACCCACGCGTCCTGCTGGGAGATGGGGCCACATCAGCCCCCTTGAAAACATCTCTTTAAGGATCAAAAAGGAAAAAGAGAAAAACAAAGGAAAAAAAATGTTTTCGACTCAAATTAAGGTGCAGTTTGGCTTAAAAAAAAAACAAAAAAAAAAACCTAGGAGAGATGAGGATAATGCTGGGTAAGTGACCCCCATCCGATTTCAGATTAGCACCCTGAAACAGTGAACTCCCTGCACCTGGCTGGCCACCAAACATGGGCAGCAGCCACCTCTGTGCAGGGACCCTGGCCAGGTGGGGACTGTCACCTATTCCCGAGGTGGCCAGCAGGCGCCACTCTGCTCCCAGGCAGAGCTAGGAGCGTTGCTCTAGCAGCTAAAACTGGGCTCTTTAAGGCAATTTAGAAGTTGCAGATAATCCACACAAAGAAAGAAAACGTAAGATAAGGTAGAAGAGCATCTCCGTATCTGCAGATATCCCGGATGAGACCAAGGCGGGCTGGAAAGGTCAAAAAAAAAAAAAGTTGCAGCAGGAATGAATTGCCCTTCACACACCAGGAAAGGGAACCAGGCTGGGAGCCACCAGTGGCTTCAGCCACACCAAAGCAGGAAGCAGATCCCAGGTTGTCTGCCAAGATCAGACAGAGATGTGATCACATAAAAGGGTGAAAATGGGGGGGGGGGGGGGGAGAAAAAAAAAAAGTGTGACCTTAAAATCACGCTGGTAAATGTAAAAACAGGTTTCCTTGTTGGTTAAAAAAAAAAAAAAAAGGTAAACCAAAATAAAATGATCTTTAAAAATAATCTCTCTAATGTTGCCTTGTGTGGTCTGGTCCTTCATAGGTATGGTCCATCAGTATCTAGAAGAGAAGGGATGGGACAGTGAGGCCCATCCACAGAGAGGTCCCCAAGCCCCTGGGGAAGGCGATGTCCCCAGCACTGACCTGTAGTAGTTGGGTTTGAAAGGCCCATTCTTGTTGAGTCCCAGGTATTTCGCCTGATCGTCCGTCAGTTCCGTCAGGTGGGCGTCGAACGAAGGCAGGTGCAGGCTGGCCACGTACTCGTCTGGGAAACAGGAGAGGGGACTCATCACACAGCAGGAGAAGGGCTGGGGAGCACACGAGGCTCTTCTTGCCATCTAGCACCCAATGGAGCCCAAGCTCTGCGCCAAGCAGGGCAGCCTGTGCCCCAAAAGGCACATGAGAACCTCTGAGCATGGAGCCTGCAGGCTAAGGGACACCTGCCACAATGCCCAATGTTAAGGAAAATAAACTGGACAACCTGCAGAGGTTTTAAGGTTTCTGATTCTGCTGCTTCCCTGAACCCATCCTGTTGCTGGAAGTCTCGTCCAGCCCACAGGTGAATTTTTCCTTACACCCAAAACTGCTGCCCTGCATCAGCCAGGGGAGAAACCAGTGCAGAAAGCAGCTGTGTGAGGCAGCTTCTCCACTCACCCATCTTCTTGGGCAGGAGGTAGACGTCCTGCTTGTAACGGCCCTCGGGAGCGTTGTACAGCTCAATCAGAGCCAGAGCCTGCGGAGAGCACAGGGGACAGTCAGGGACAGCCACAGCCGGGCAGCACCGAACACCTGCACGTGGCACAAAGCTCACAGAGATGGAGATAAAGGTTTGGAAGCCTGAGGGAGGGGATGACCATTTCCGAAATGCCCTGAAGGAAGTACTTCCATCCCTGTCCAGGTCTGCAGAGGTCGGAGATGGGATGTCACCCAGCCTGGCTGCAGTATCTGGGCTTCATGCCCGAGGGAAAACCAGAGCACGAGGATGAAGGGGAGCAGCAATAATTCCCTTAAACCGTAAGGCTGCCGTGTCACATGGAGACGAAGGGATTGCTCGTTTTAAGCTGGCGGCATCGCTCCAAAAACCACAGCCTCTCCCTCGACAGAAATAAAACTGCATCTCCCCCGAGCACCAACACATGCATCTGGGAGCCAGGTCCAAAACACAGCCCCTGTCCCTGCCAGTCTGTACAGACAAGCAAGAGAAAAAGAAAATTCCCACCCACGAGCATGACTGTCCTCTCCTCCATCACAGAGGTGGGGTTTGCCCACCATGGCTCCCCTCCACGTCTGCATTTTTCTCCCATCTGAGGGCTGTGCAGGGCTCGGCTGCCCGCGGCACCATGCTGCTCCCACAGCCAGTGCAGAGCACGGAGCACAGCCAGATTTAATCATCGTTTTCTTTGGAAAGGTGGAGTCAGGGCAAACAGTGCAGGACAGAGGCCGTGTCCGCCCAGCTGAGGCAGCGCTGATGCTCGAAAGCAGTTTAACCACTGACTCCCAGATCCCCAAAACAAACTTGTTTATATTTTTGGTTATATGAAAATCAAAAGTGTAAAGACAAAGCAAAGCCTTGCTTTGAAGTAAGCTTAAATCTGTGCTCAGGAAGCTCTCCAGTTGCTTACTGCACAGCAGGAACTCTGCCAGAGCAAAGCCTGCCTCATTTAAAAGCCATCTCCCAGCTGTAACCAAAGCAATGAGTTCACACCATCGTTAACCACGTCCCAGCCAAGAGGTGGTGGCTATGACATCTCTGGCACCAGCCGACCCCAAGCACCCATCCAACTGCGTGTTCCCAGCTTCTTCCAAAGTGTCCCCACCCTAAGGCTTGTGCAAGACCCCACAGCACCCCCAGCCCTCGCCCCTCAGCGTACGGACCTGAGTGGTGGCTGTGATAGAGAGGACAAAGGTGGGGACCGTGGAGCAGCTCAGGTTGAGAAGACGGCCCTAGGAGACAGCAGGAGAGGGGTGCTGAGAGCTGAGCGTGCCTCCAAGGCAAACCAAAGCAAAACCTCCACCCCTCCCTGGGGCAGGGGATGACCACAGGGCAATGATTCAAGAGCCACCCATGGGACCAGTGTCCAGACTGTGCCTTAGTTCCCACTCTAGCCCTCAGCTTTGGGGCAGAGAGATTTTGTGGCTCCTAGGAACAGGGTCTCTCCTACTGCCAGGAGAGCTCGAGTGGGAGGAGGAGACAACCAACCCATTTGCTGGGTGGGAAGCCCTGTCCAAGCCAGGTGGAGATGGCATTTGGCTGATCAGGATGGCTCAAAAGAACAAACCAGGTGGCACCTCTATGGCTGTAAGTGGTACATGGTACCTCCTCTCCCTCAAGAAACAAAAAAATAAAATCAAGAAACCCTTCCCCAAGCTCTCCTCTTAGGTACAGTGTGTCCCAGCACCTTTCCACCTGGTTACATTTCCATTTCAAACTCTGACCCTCAGAGATTTCCTGGTAGATGCACAGCTCCCAGCACACCTCAGCCAGCAGCACCACGCGCTTCCCGTCCGGCCAGATGACGTGGTCCACTTGGGAGCGGACCCGCTCCCAGGTCAGCTCGGGGGTCCGGAGGCTGGTCTGTGGGGGGGGGAACAGGCTGGAGTCACCATGGGAGGATCACGGGGTGGGCACAGTCAGTAGGCACACTCACCACATCGATTTCGGTGTTGGAATGGCCCATGTTGCAGACAATGCAGCTGTTCTTCATCCGATCCAGGTGCTCTCTGGTCACAACGTTCTTGTTTCCTGCAGGGAGGGCACGGATGAACCCAAGGCAATGGCAAAATAAACCCTCAGTTATCTCCATCCCTGCACTTGGGTCAGAGCAGCTCAGCTTGGGGCAGCATCAAGTGAACCTCAATCAGGACGAGCATCCTCCTGGCTGACAACAGAAACACACATGCTGAATGCTGTCTCTGGTCCCATGAATTCAACAGGTGCCAGGAGAACCCAAAAGCCCTTTGAGGACATGTGGCTTTGATGTCCCTCTTTTCAGGGGCTCAGGAAGACTGTGGTCAAATGCTGGGAGTTAAGAGGAAAAGCTCTCCCCAGAGAGCAGTTGTTGCTCATGTAAAATGAGTAACTCATGGCAAACTGTTCTCCATCCCCAATGGCTCCAGAGCCCTTGAGACACCCACTGGGGAATGACTGCTCCTCAGCCTGCTTCAGGGTCACCCAGGACCTTCTCCATCCCTACCTGTGCAGGTGATGACGACGTCGACCTGACGGATTACTTCACTCAGCTTCACCACCCGAAATCCATCCATGCTGGCAATAAAGGGGGATAGGAACCACAATAAGGAGAAGCCTGGTCCCTCTCTGCCTTGAGCCAGGAGGGATCTCAGTGCTATATTGCTGGAGCAGCTCTGAATCACTCCTGACAGCAGCCAGGCTGTCCTTCCACACCCCCAGAGATGCCAGATGCAGATGGAAGGGCTGCGCAAAGGATCCGGCATCAAACCTGCTCTCACAAATGCTGTAGGAGCTGGGGGATGTATGAAGCACTCTGCCAGCCCTGCAGGAACACTTACAGCAGTCTTCCCAAGCCAGCTGGCTGCAGGTGCTACCACTGAACCAGCCCCCTGAAAATGCCCCAGTCCTTCCCCATCACACCACAGAAAGCTGTACTCTCTCCTGGCTCTATTTCAGCCCCTATCAGGGCTTAAAGGAGGCCAGAAAGCAGAGGAAGAGATGCTCACAAGCAGCATGTAACATCTCACCAGGCTTGGAGAGCACAGATGGGGTCGATCTCCGTGACGTAGACGATTGCTCCCAGGGCTTTCAGAGCAGCACAGCATCCCTTGCCGACCTGCCAAGGCAAAGCACCAGCGTGAAGTCAAATGCAGGATGTACCAAGCCCTAAAATCCCTTCCCCAGAACATCCTGAGCATGCCCCAGCCTGGGCAATGCTAGTCCTGGCCTCCTGCCCGAGGCCAGGAGCAGCTCACTAAGGCAGAAGTCCCAGCTCTTCTCCCAGCACAGCCACCAGCAGGCAGCAGCTTCCAAAACCACCCTGCTCTCAGCCAGCACAGCCTGGATAAACGTGTACTTCCCCCTGTTGCCTTAAAACCAAAAGGTTTCCTTGACATTCAGAACCGTCCTGCACTGATGAGGGGACAGATCCTCCAACCCATGCTCCCTGCATCAGCATGGGGGAGAACTCCTCTAACAGCTCCTTTGAGTTGAGTCCCCTCTCTCCAGCACAGAATCACACAGAAGCCCCCAGCAAAGCCCTGGCTCTCAGTGCCACTTACCATGCTAACACCTGGTAACACCTTACCATGCTAGGCACCTGGTGCCTAGGCTGGTTTTGGGCCAACTGTGTGCTGCCAGGTAAGAAATGTCTCCAGAGACACTCTCACTTATAACCCAGCTCCGACTACAAATACTGAAAATGTCCAGAAAGGGCCAAGTGGGACTCCAGTCCACATCCAAAGGGCAAATCACTGAGGGTGGAAGGGCTCTCTTGGTCTGCAGAACACCAGTAAAACTCAGGACAGGCCGCTGAGACAACAGCTCCCAGCACAACGCGTGGCTGGAGAGGCACACAGCGCCCCAGAGCGCCTGGGTGAGAGCCAGCACAGCCTCTTGGTTGAGCAGAGCTGGGCTCCACTGGTGTCTAAATAAATTACTAAGCATGTTCCTGCCGGGAAGAGCATTTGCAGCTACTGCCAGGCCCTGCACAGCGCGGGAAGATAAACACCCACACAGACAGCGCACAGATGGAGGGAAGGTGTCAGCTCCCAGCTCCGCGCTCTCCCAGAGCAGAATCATTTACAAGTTTGTGGTATGATTCCCCCCTGCCAGAAGGTTATCCACCAGCGAGATGCAGCCTGCCCTTCCGCCTCCTCTGCCACAGGCTCAGTGACAGCCGGGCTGGATGCTGAACTTGGTCCAGGGACAGCAGATGGGAGCACCCATGGGTAGTTATAATTCAGGCCACCGTTCCCAGCAACTGTTGTGTTTGCAGCCCAGCTAATCTGTAGGCAAATTGGGAAATGTGATGCCTGCTCTCCAGCCTCCCAGCAGGCTCTAGCAAGATGTCTCTCATAATGGCTCACCGGATCTGATCTCCTCTATCAAGGAGAGGTGCAGGGAAGGGGCAGGACACTGAGCTCAGGGAAAGGATGGCTGGGGGGAGGCAGACTCACAGCTCGTGAAACTCACCTCCCCATAGCCACAAACCACCACTTGCTTCCCTCCAAACATCACATCTGTGGTCCTCTTCAGGCTGGGGGACAGAGAGAGACCTGTGTTGGGATTAGTCAGGCGCACACCGCTGACAGCAAGGGGCCCCAAAACCAGGTCCTGCAGACACACAGCGAGGGCGAAGCAGCCCCCAGGATGGGGAGAAATGCTGCACTCACCCGTCCAGGATGGACTCCCGGCAGCAGTACAGGTTGTCAAATTTCTGTTTGGTGACAGAGTCATTCACGTTCATGGCTGGCACACACAGCTTCCCGGCCTTGGAGAGCTGGTACAGCCTGGAAGAGGGCAGAGGCAGGTCAGAGCAGAGAGCAGCAACCCACTGAGAGATCTTTGGATCAGCCTTCTCAAATCTCCTACCTGTGCACACCAGTCACACTCTCTTCCACAATCCCTCGGATCTTCTTGAAAATGTTGGGGTACTTCTTATAAACCCAATGGGTCAGGTCCCCACCGTCATCCAGGATCTAAAGAACAGCAAGAGCATGGGGCCGTCAGGCTTTCCACCAGGACAAGCACTCACAGGGGACAGGGTGGGGACAAAGAGATGGAGAGCATCTGCAGGCACTGATGGATGGCTGTCTGGGGCCAGGACTCCTGGGTCCTCCTAGCTGCCAGTGACTCAGGGTCTGCTCTGAAAGAGAGGATTTCTTACCCACTGTGTGGAGCTGATGGATCCTAATAGGGTTTTCTGTCCCTGCTATTGCTCTGTAGCCTGGAAACATGACCACAGACAGCACTAACAACCTGAGATCAGAAGGAAGCCACAACATTCATATCCCAAAAGCAAACAGCCAAGAGGAAAGGCTGCGGGAGCTGTCGGTCCTGTGCTGCATGCTCTCACATCAGTGCTCAAAGATCCCAAGCCAAGGCAGGGAGAGGCAGCATCTGCTTTCAGCGAGGGAAAAATCCCCTCAGAAATCCCTGCAGATGGGATCTGTGTCAAGAGAGGAGCAGTCAGGCAGCTCCCATGGGGCTGGCCCCCAGGGGAAAGAGGTCTTGTGGTTTCTTGGCTCATTGGCAGGCTCCAGCAGGAGATGCTCCCATGCCATCAGGCTGTACAGCTCAGCACGCTGCCTCTGCAGCTCCCACAACCCCCACAGCAGCCCCCAGCCCAGCTCCAGCTGCCATTCTCCACAACTCCCACTTTGGCAGGGATTCAGAGGCCTCTGCAACACCAGCAGGTGCCCAGGCACCCCCAGAAGGCTCCTAGGAACAGCCCCAGGAAGGGAAGGGTGAGGAGCTCCCAGTGACCACTCCACAGAGGAAGAGGAAGGGCTGGAAGAAGGCTCGTTACCATGTTAGCCTGCCAGCCATCTATGTTAACACAGCGGTCAATGCACCACCAGAAGTCATCCTCTGATTCCCCCTTCCAGGCAAATACGGCAACACCTAGAAGGAGAAGAGGAGCATCCTTGGCATCCGCTGAGTTTGGCAGAACTCTCTTCTGCTTGGCCAGCTTGGGAAAACCAAAGGAGGGCCATGCAGGGATCAAACCCCAGCCCACAGTGGGATCAGACCTACTTAGCCCTCCCTAAAAGAGATTTGGTCCAACCCTTTCCTGGAATGGGGCAACAGAGCTGGAAAAGGGGCTGGAAGGGGTGCTGCTCCCCAGGCTCAGCTGCACTCACCTGCTTCTGCCAAGGCAGCTGCCACTTCGTTCTGGGTGGAATAGATGTTGCAGGCAGACCAGCGGCACTGCGCTCCCAGCGCGCACAGCGTCTCGATCAGCACCTGCGAGACAGCGGGGTGAATGCAGGCAGCAGAATCTCTCCAAGAGGTTTCCAGAAAAGTCAAAGAGTTCTCCACCAATTCCCCAAGCTGGGAGGCTTAGGAGACTTTCCCCCCTGGGGAAAAGCTGGTCTCTCCCACCCCAGGTGCCCATACAAGAAGCCACTCACCGCAGTCTGTGCTGTAATGTGTGTACAGCCCACGATTTTAGCTCCAGCCAAAGGCTTCTCCCCTTGAGCTCGCTTCCTGAGTGAAATCAGAGCAGACATGTCTGGAAAAGGAACACAGGGGTTTTAACGATGGCTTACAGGGTGGACCTGCTGCCTTCTCAAGGGTCTCACACACACATCCAGCCCCACTGTCCTCAATACAGTCATCAGCCAGCCAGGGAGAAACCTCACCAGCCCAGCTGTCCTGGCTGGGATCCTGACACCAGCCATCACTTGACAAAGCCACAGGGACTCAGCATCCTTCCAGCCATGTACCAAGAGGGGTGCGGGGCAGGCACTGCCCAAGGAAGCAACCAACATGCCCCCACCATGGACAGTCACCAGCCTTGCAGCAGAATTGCATCAAGGAGAGACAACTAAAGATGGAAACAGCGCTGCCACATCTCCTAAGAGCTGCTCTAAATGTGTCTGTGCTGTTCCCTCTTCTCTGGCTTTGGGAGCATGTGTCTAAAAGGAGTCTGAAAGCAAGGTTACCCAATCAGCCCTGCTCAAAATGGTAACTCAGCTTCCCAAAGCCCCAAGGGAAGGGGTTGGGACAGTTTCAGTGTCTCTGAAGGAGTTGCAAGATCGTTGCCTACTGAGGTTTCCCATCTAAAGCCACAACAGTATTAAAGAGCTCTGCTGTCATTAGGAAATGGATGCAATGCATCGTTAACGTTTGCTGTTCTATGAAGCTCTTCCCCACATCATCTGCTGATTTGCAGGGGAAAGACAGGCAGTGGAGGCACCCAAGGCCATCCTGAGTTTTGGGAATCCCCATGGCTCAGCTCTCAGCTCTGGGGGCACAGCTCCTGGCCCCAAGCCCCACAGACCCCTCACACCCCACAAGTCCTTACCTTGCTCAGCGATCTCGATCTCTCGGCGCCCAAACTCTGCCTGCTTGATGTTCTTCACACAGAAATTGCTGCTGCCTTTGGAGTTGGTTTGCTGCTTCTCACGAGGGGACACCTCATCATCAGAGCTGTCTGTGTAGGAGGCAGCTAAAGCCAGTAGAGGAATGCATGTCACCCCCAGACCCGGGGGCTTGGTGACCTCCTACCCAGGTTTCTGCTGTTTTGCTTTCTGGCTTTCATGCACACACATGCTCATGGCTCAGACTACAAATCTCACAAGGAATGCCAATATCCATATGGAATTTTGTGCTCTCATTCTCTAAAACAACCCACAGCTAAGTGATGCATTGAAATTTAAGCAAGAGAATGGGGTTTAGCAGAACACAAACCTCACAAACAAAGGCAGATAAATTAAATCCCAACCTCCCACAGCCTAGATGAAGCCCATACAGCCAGAGGAGAGGCAATGAAATAGCACAAACCCAAACCCCAACCCCAACACGTTCTGGAGCTCACTAAGAGATTTCCTGATGCTGTTCCCTGTCCTGTGACATGCTAAGAGCACAGGACACTGCCACAGGGACAGCCCTGTTCCAGGCTGGATTTCTACCATCACATGGGGAAAAGATGCTTTTGCCAAAGAAAGGCAAGGAAAAAAATAAATATACAAAAAAATCAATGCCTAAGCTTCAGGAAACCCCAGAATTCTGCATGTTGGAGTGCAACCCAGCAGTATGGAGCATCCTGGTAGGAGTGGCACTCCCGCAGCACCACTGACACCAGGGTGGGTGACAAGCACACAGCCCGAGGAGCCCAGCACCTACCAGAGCTGTAGCTGTCGGTGGAAGACTGCGAGATGGAGCGGGACAGGGAGCGGCGGCCGGTCTTGGTTGGGAACTTGGTGAACTCCTGCATGTCATCTGCAAACTGGATTTGCTGGGAGATGCAAAGGAAGAGAAGTGTTAAATCAGCGGGTGCTCCTTACGACACATCATCTGTTCTGGCTATAAGGGGTTCCCTTCAGTGCACCCTGACTGCTGCAATCACAGAAGTGAGCTCTCCCAAATGCTATAGATGCCCAAAATCAAACCTCCTCTTCTGCCTGCTCATCTATGCCACCAAAAGGTTAAAGCACATTTGACACCTCACACCTGAGGTTAAATAGAAGCACACTGTGAGCTCTGAAACATCCCCTCCAGCCCCTCTCTGGCTCCAGGAAGGCAGGAGCCCAGGCTCCATGTGCCCCCACCTTGACCAGTTCTGCTGATTTCTGCCCAAAAGTGTGGCAGTGAGAAAGCCGGGGTGGTCCCAGCAGAAACACAGACCCCTGTGGCTCCCAGGCTCCATCCCAGGAGCAGAGCATGGTGCAGGTCAAAAACACGGCACGTCCTTCCAAAACTGACACTGAAAGCAGGGGAAAAACTCAGAGAAAGAACATTTCAACAAAAGTCAGTTGACATTGCATCGACTTTCAAGCTCCTCTGCGTTACGGATGTTTCCATTGGAAAAGAAGCCCTAAAACAGCCACCCCTCCTTCCTGGCTCAGAGAGGGGACACTCGAGGCTCCAGCATCCACCACTGGGCTCGAAGATGGGGCAAAATGGCCCCAAAATGCTCTGCTGCTGCAGACATCCCATGTGATCGGCCAGCAAAAGCCCTACAGCTGCTTTTGCAAGAGAAAGATGGCAGAGATGAAAGGGAATTAGGAAAAGAGCTTGATGCTGCCAGGCAGGAGACCCCCACCCCGCTGGCAAAGAGCCCCAGATCGGTCTCATCCCTCTGATGGTGTCAGTACAGGATTTCATTTTGACACTTAACAGAGAAGAGACATCGTTGCAAGGAGTGGAATTAACAAAGCATCCCCCCGGAGACCTCGAGGAGAGCCCCAAAGAGATCAAGATGATGGAAAGAGACAAGGCACAGCGGCCTCAGGAAGGGGTTTTGCCATAACAATCCCAAAAGCTCCCCGAAAGCTTTGATGTGGCAAACAGTCTTTGAGAAGAATGAAGCTATTGAGTTGAGCCATCCATCCCAGAATCTGCATGGCCTGAGACCAGGGGGTGGCTGTTATTAGGGCTATTAGGGCTGCCAAATGGAGCCATGGTTTCTGGAGAAAGCTGCTGAGCCAAAAGCAGCGTTGGCATTGTGCTCAGGAGGGGAAGCAGGGACACAAAGCTCCCTGCTCAGCTGCGGGGCACGCAGGTGATGGATGGACAACTTCACATCTCCACGCTGAAGACACCCTTCCCATGGACCAAATCCATCAGCACCTCCAGGCAAGCATCCCAGGCACTTCTGGGGATGCTGCTGCTAAAAGGTTTTCAGGCAACTCCTCTGTGCTGGGTATGTAGCAGCCGGGTGTCTGCTGCCCAGGGCAGCCTTCCCAGGCAATGCCGGGTGATTCAGGCACAAATTGCATGAATTTGCATTAATGGAAGGAATGGGAACACTCATTGGAGTTTGCAGCTTGGTTTTGCAATCCTTTCAGGCTGGTTGGTGCAGAGGGAGGAAGCAGAGGGCAGCCCAATGCGTGGGATGCTGGAGAGCTGGTGCTGGGAGCTCGGAGGTGCTGCTTCCAGCAAGCAGTGTCCTTGGGGGCACACCAATTTCCCAACCAAGGAACAGCACCGCTGGATTCTGACCCATTGCTTGGCTCCGTCTTCTCCTGGAGAGCTCAGAAAAAGTCCATGCCACCTCTGTACCTGTGCATTGCTGGTGGGCACGTCCAGGGGGAAAGCAGACCAGCACCATCAGCACAGCAACATTTCCACCCCATCCCTCCCACCTCTTCCTCTGGCAGCTCATCAGCCCAGAGGGTGTAAACACACCCCATCAAACAGCTGCCAGCATTAAAACAGCTTAAAGCATTAGCTGAGGAATTTTCTCCATCTCAGGGAAAGGTTTCCAGGGAAGAGGTGAACACAGGAGGTAAAAACTAAAGCAGATAGCCCAGGCTTCAGTGGCAGGCGCACATCTGTCCCCATTTATGGCACACCCAGGACATCAGAGCCCCAAGCCTGGGCACTCCCCTGTGTGAGCATGGAGGATTCCTTGGAGCAAAGCTCCTTTGGGATGGGATGGACGGAAGGTGGGGATGGGGCTGCTGTGCTCCCCCAGCTCCACGCCACCACGTGCCACTGTCCCCTCCCGTGGAACTGACCACAGGCACTGAGCTGGCTCCAAGACACAGCCCCACTGCCAGGGGCAGCAGCTCTAGAAACAGAGGGTTTGAAGTCAGGGAAACACAAAAATCACTGCTGAGGAAACCAAGTGCTCAATTAACCACAGTAATCCCCACCGTGGCTTTACCAGAGCTCATCTGAACTCCGCAGCTTAGCGAAATCTGCCCCGTCTAAAATTATCACCAAACACAGCAAGCAGATTCTGAATCAAAGGGGATTCACACACCAGGTTCCTCCGAGCCCAGCAAAGCACCCAGCACCCCACCAAGAGGGGGATGAGGGCAGCAGGGTGCTGCGGGCAGGGCAGCGTGCCAGGCTGCTGAGCTGCATGAAAGCAAGGGAGGAAATCTCGTAATCCCTCGGTGCAGTGTGGGACTGGGACTGAATGGAGCAGGCTGGAGGGGGTGAGAGGGAAGCGAGGGGCTCCGTGTCTGGCTGCAAGGGAGCATGCTCACAACCTGCATCCCAAATCTGCTGGGAGCAGCTCTCCCGATCGGGTGGAGCATCGTGGTTAAGAGCAAGGAAAATATTTTTCGTCCCAGAGATTCAAGAGCAAGGAGTGAAAAACAACAGAGCGCTGATTTCCCTGCACAGGGTGCACCAAGAGCAGAGCTCGGGGATGTTTCAGGGACAGGTTGGCATCGCTTCTCCATCGGGGCCGGGCAGTGGGAGACGAGATGGGGTCCTGGGGGCACCGAGTGCCGTGCCCAGCTCCGTGCTTGGTGCTGCAGGGTGCTGGGGAGATGTCCTGCAGGAAAACACCGTGATCCAATATCTGCCTGCCAAGCTCCAGCACAGCAATGCTGAACGCTGCCTGCTCTCAATCACACCTGCCAAGGCAGAAGTACATTTTCTCCCTTTGTGAAACACAACGTGACCGTACCCACTCCCACTCCAGCACTTCCCAGCACCGCCCGCTTGTTTGTGAGCAAAGGATTGGAGATCTGAACTGCTAACGTCAAAACAAAGCGGCTCCTCGACGTGCTGGATGTGCCACCCTCAAGGCTTCAGCGTTCCCCCAGCAGCCAGGCAAGAGAGAGCAGCTTTGTGTGCTCAGTGAATCAGAAAAGTGCCCCCATGTCCCTGAGCTGCGGAGGAGTCTGTAAATCCAGATGGATTTACCAAGGGCACAGCTGATCCAGGCACGTTCTGATTGCAGAAGACAACCTCACTTTTTGTTTTCAAACTCTTCCCTTGCTCCTGCAGCCCCAGCTGCACCTTGCACGGCCTCGGGCTGAGGAAGGGGAATGTGGGTTTGGAAAAGCACCAAGCAGCACCCACATCGCCCCGGTGCAAGGTCTGCAGGGAACAGACACGTGCTGGGGATCAGCACCAGGCACCCACCCTGCCCCAGGGAAGGAAGCCACTGGGTTTGCACTTTTCTTTCCCTCTCTTTAGGGACACGGTGAGTGATGGTGCACCCACGCTGCAGTGATTCCATGGGGACAGGAGCAGGCTCTGAGCTCCACGCAGGGTAAGGAGGCAGTGACCCACCTAAAACCCTCCATCTGCCCCAGCTTCCCCCATTGCCCCATCCATAGGCCAAAGGAGAATAAGCAAAATCAAGGCAAAGCGTGTTCTTGCAGCAGCACAACCTGCAAAACAAGAAGTCTGTAACCCCTGCCAGCCCCAGAGAAAGCTCCAAAGGTGCTGGGGCATTTCATTTGGATGCAGAACGGCAGCAGCAACTCAGGCAGCCAATTCCCCACATTTAACTGCTTTCTATCTCAGCATCCAACCTCCTCACCAGCTCCATGCTCAGCTGCTGCTAAGGCACATGGACTTCATCAGCAGCTTTTTGAGTTCTGCAGGCCTGGAGCTGGGCAGCTCCAAACACCCAGGCTATCACCGAGGGTTCTTTATCTGTAGAAATCCCATTCTCCTGCACGGTTTCCTCCAGGGAAGCCGTGGCTGTTTTCTCATGCAGAGCTGGGTCTGGTGAGTTTGGGCATTTCTAAACGACAATTGTTTTAATTCATTTATTTTCAGAAGCGACTCATCACGTTCAGCCGATGCAGCAGGAAGGAAGCGAAAAGGCAGCCCAGGGGCTGAGGTCTCTTCAGCCACGCAGCAGCTGATGGGAAAGCAAAAATTAAAAAAAACAGCGTGAGGCTTTTCTTCTTTTCTAGGTCAAAAAGAAGAGCGGAGCAGCAGGTTTGCTTGGGCCACCTCCCCGGAGAGGGGACAGCTCCTTCTGGGCTCTGTTCCTGCAAGCATTCAGTCCAGAGAGGCCCCAAGCATCCTGACAGGGAGCACACAGCCTGCCCCGAAGTGACCCACAGCTCCTGGCACAATGCTGGCAGCAGCCCCGAGCAGGCAGCTGTCCTCAGCCCCACTGTGCCCTACTTGCAGGCTGGGTCAGCCAAACCCTGCTGGTACTCACCAAGGGCTGGTCACAGCCCCCAGGGGACACAGGTCCTGCTCAGGACCCGACAAGACGTGTGTTTTCACGGTGGAAATCATTAAGGCAGCTATGGGTGTTTATCAGGTTCCTACCCAAAAAAACAGAGGGTGTTTCTGGGTATCAGAGGGTTACCCAGCCCCAAAGGGCACTTCTGGTCTGTAAGGATCCTGCAAGGAACAAAGGAAAGTGGAAAAACCACTCAAAGCAGGGGGACAGGGACACAGGGAACAGCAAGCCACAGCTCACAGCTCCCACCTTGGCCAGCCCTTGCCCCAAACCAGCAGCATAGGGAGATTTTGAGAAGGGCTTCAGAGGTGCATTTGGGGCTGTGACTCACACAACCACCCCACGTCACCTCCTCCCTTTGGCCAAGCGAGCCAGAACAAGGCTAGCAGACAAGAGACTGCACGAGCCAGTGGGAGGCTGTGGCCAAGCTCATGGCACAAACAGATTTCCATCCCAAATCTGCTCAGCAGCAAGGAACACCCCAGGCAGAGTCAGGGCAGATCCAGGCAGGGGGCTGCCATCAGCCATGTCTGTGGCTTCACCCATCGCCCGCTGCTCACACCAAGGACATGGGAGACCAACAGCGTGGCACCAACACCGGCATCCTCTGATCCTCCCCAGCGCTGGCAGAGCACCAGGGCAGAGTGAGCAGGACTTGCTTCTGCTCCAGGTGTGGCCGTCACAGCTCGAGGACTTTCTCCTGTGCCTCCTCGGTGACATGACAGCTCCCCAAGGCCAACCTTTAGAAGATATCCCAAAGTGCTTCGTGGGGATGATTTGGGTGCAAGGGTGCTGCTCGGCTTCACAGATCAAAGCGGGATCGTCACCGCCTTCGATCGGTACCTTTGGCTCCAGGCAGGCTCACGGGGCAGGTTTTTCTCCCAGAAAAGCAGAGCCAACTCCCTGAGCAGGAACTGCAGCCAGAGCTGTGTCTGAAGGCTTGTGCGCTGTTCCCAACAAGGAAATAAAGGGCACTGAGGTCCTGGCAAAGCAAACGGGCCAAGCCCTAATACCAGCCTCCATCCTTCGCTGGCAGAGGAGGGCTGGCTGGGTAAAGCACTGGAAAAAAACAAGTTTCCATGAGTACAACAGAAGAATGAAGGACTTTCACATGACACCCAAAGCTTGGTAGAGAAGAAGAAACACCAGGAAAGAAATGGGCCCATTCCAAAGGTTAATAGGTTGGAAACCACTGCAAGATCTCAGTCATCCCACGACTCACCGTGAACGCTGGTTGAGGGAAAACAAACAAAAGGCAGGATTAAATAAAATAAATGTAATTTTAAGTGTCCAACTGTTAAAGAGTAACTGGGAATAATGACTGCCTTATAAACACCTCGAGGTCAAAGGTGTGCTCCCTCCAGCAGCGGCGGAGGAAAGCTCTCCAGCAACAGATAAGGTGCAGGGTCCTTGGACTCCAGGCATCGAGGCACAGGATTGCACCCTCCATAGCAGAGGGAGAGCTCCTGGGATAGGCTGAGCCCCGGAATCTTTAAGGGCAGTGAACGCCCATGGTGTGGGTTAACCCCACAAAACCAACACGGCGCGGGGCCGTGGCTCCCTGGACACCTCCTGCAGTGCAAACAGCAACCTGCTCCGTTTGCTGGGTCAACTAATTAGCTCACACATCCCCCAGCAGAGACATGAGGGGATGTGGAGGAGAGATAAGGCTTGGGAACAGGGAAAGCACAGCCCAGGAAAAGCCCTCAATGGGCTCAGAGCTGGCTGTGATGGGTTTGAAGACGTCAGGAACTCAGTGCCTATCAGCTCACCTGCACCCAGGGCAAACCACACGTTACAACAAGGTAATTGGGATTAATTGGAGTTACTTTGCTGGATTAAGCCATTCACAGGTGCTTACAGGGCAAATGGAGGACTAACAGCCCCACATGGGCACCTGGCACAACGGAGCTTGGAGGCCATGGAAGTTTGTCTGTGTGTCACAGCTGATAGGGAATCAACTTTAATTAACGCTGATTTTTAAATTCAACAAAACTCTCCAATCACAGCCTGACAAGGCCACAGGAACAAGTGGGAGCACTGTCCCTGTGTTCCCTAGTGTTCAGCCCCAGGAGAAGCTTTGGCTCTGATGCATCTGGTTAGAGGAGCTGCAAGGCAGGAGGGAACCAGTTCAGTTCAGTTAAAGGTGGTGGGATGAGAAGTGAGGGGATAGCAAGCTTGGAGAACATTTGGAGAAGGAGCTGGTGATGTAGGGAGATGCAGGATGTGCAGACAGCTCCAAGGGCAACAGGGCTTGGCCAGATGTTCTCCCTCCAAAACATGCCCAGGTTGGAGGCAAGCCTCTCCCCAGGGTGCAAAAGTACACAATATTCAGGGCTCCCACCAGGGAGATGGAGGAGGAGGGACAGAAAACAGCAGGCACAGGTTGAACCTCCCACCCCACGCCATCTGGAACCAAACCATGACATTTCAGCAAGGCCGAGCCCCAAGGAGCCTCCTCTCCATGCCACCCACCTCCCCTCTCCCTGCTGACAGCCCAGGCTCCCCCCAGCTCAGATCCCAGCTGGGGGAGTTGGGCAGCACGAGCCCCTCCAGGGCTGCAGGGACAGCCAAGGAGCAGCCGTCCCCTCCTCCGAGGGCCATGGGAGCCTCACCCCAATTACAATGCAGCCTGTTTGACTAGCTGGAACATCATGTCCTCGGCCACCGAAGTTCTTTGGCTGTCACCAACCTGAAGTAAACAGATTCTGCAGCAGCAATAAGCTCGTTACCAAGGCCACTGTATTGATCCCAACGTGTAATTAAAATGCACGGTTCAAGCAGCCCCGTGCAACCTCCTAAAGGCATGAACAGCCCCAGCCTCCGCCTCCTGCTCCAAGAGGGGACCCTGTGACCAGATGCTCCCCACCACCTCACCCCACAGCACCCCCTGAGCCTCCTACAGCAGCCCCGAACCCCCTCAAACCAACCCATAGTCCTCAATTCATTGAGAAAGGGGGTGGCAACGTGCTGCCAAAGCGCTGCCACAATTTCCTCTGCGGCCACCGCGCCGTGGGGACAGTCACCCCCGACGTCACCGCAATCTGCTGGGTGAAGGCGAGGCACAGGCCCCCAGATAAGCAGCCCTGATCAAAGGGCTCAGCAGGAAGCGCTGCAAAGCCCTCTGCAAACCCACAGGAAGCTCCTGATGATAAAAACCTCGGGCAGACAGGAGCAAATCTCTCTGACTAAGCGCTGCTCAAACAGCCGGGACACGGCGCCCATCAGCTCCTGGCAGGAACAGGACAGGGTCCTCACCTGCAAAGCCCTCCGTTGAGTCAGGTGTTTATCTGCAAGGGTCACCTCTGGGCTGGCCTCCAAGGGGTGGGTACTGGAGCAAGACATCCAGCTTCCAGCAGGAAGCACAAGAACAGGCTCCAACATCCGCATGGGCTGGGGAAAACTGTCAAGGTCCCAAAGAAAGTATTGCTGTAGGCTGGTCCTACCCCAATTGTGCATTTTGGGAAAGGCTTAAGAAAAAGAAGCGCTCGGCTGCCAGCACAGCTCCCATGCTGCAGGGCTGGCTGGGGGCTCCCAGCACGGCCAGGAGCCCCAGGGCCGTTCCGTGCGTGGCCCCAGTGCCCACACATTTGTGGCCTGACCCATCAGAAGGCAAAAGCTGTTCGGGAGGTTGCTGGGAACGGGCACCCAACTCCTCTTCTACCTCCAAAGGTCATAAACCATCGTGGAAGCAGCCTAACTCGTGTGCTGCAGGAGGGGGAGAACGGAGAAGCAAAACCCCTTCGCCCCAGTACATTGTTTTGGAAATGGTTTGTGTCAGCCAGAGCCCAAAAAATCTCCTGTCTGCAGTTCAGTGCCTTAACAAAGCACCTCGTGGCTTTGCAGAAGCGCTGGGTCACAAGGAGGGGCCTCCCTGACACATAGCACTGCGACCCTCCAAAGAGTCAGAGCGACCCAAGAGCAACTCTTCCCAGGACTAATTAAAGATGACACTTAATAAAACGCCGCCAGTGACCTCCCTGCTCCCAGCCCCAAGCAAATCATCTCAGTGCACAACGCTGCAAGCTCCGTGCTCACCATGGGGCAGGGGCACAGCCAGGTCAGCCCTCAGCCATTGAATCACAGCGCTGCTCGCTGCTTTCCTGCAGCCCAGGAAAGGCCAAATCCAACCCAGGGGTCCACGCAGAGCAGGAGGAGCCCCCTCCAGCTGCACCCCACCTGGGCACATGGATACAGGAAGGAAACAGTGCAGAGAGATCTGAACGGCGGAACCAGAGAGAAGTCAGGATGGAGCAAAACAGGGCTGAAAGCCCAACCCTGGGAAGGGGCTGAGCAGTAGCAGACTGCAGCAAGGTCAGCAGCCAGCCAGCAGCTCCACAGACGGCCTCAAAAACCGCAGCAGAGGATGCTTGGGGTCCCCCTGCTCCCACCGGCTTGGCACCGCCGCGAAGCCACAGCGGTCGGGTCCCCGCCGCGCAGCCTCCGCAGGGTCCCCCCAGTGCCCGCAGCCGCCGCACCGACCCCGACGGGCCAGCAGCGGGCTCGCAGAGCTCTCACCTCCCCGAGGGTAAAGCCGAGCCCGTCGTCGCCTGCATTTCACATTCCCTGCATGAATAAGCAGATCTGTCTGCTGAGCGGGAGGGCGTCCGTCTGTCCGCCAGCAGCCGAGCAGGAAGGTGGCTGCGTGGGGGCTCACTGTGTGCCCCCTGTTCTGGGCTCTGATAGGGGCTACCCAATATGTGGCAAGGATGCAGTATGGGTGACACAAAGGGACAGCGCTGGCCAAGTTGCCCCCTGCTCTGCCACCAGTCCCCCGGCTCAAGGGCACCCACGGGTGCTGCACTGACCGGCTGCTGCAGGCTGGGAAAAAGCACTGCAAGGGCACCTGCAGGGCACGCAGAGCCCAGGCACAGCAGTGATGGCACACGGGGCTCTGCGAGAAGAGCACACACTGCCCTTCAGCTCTCCTTCACCCCCACATCCCTATTCACTCAACACAACCACAGTGTTCCTGACCACCCCCCCCGCAACACCAAGGAACACCGGGGACCGCACAACGCTCAGCACCGCTCACCTCCGCCTTCGCACCGCTCCGCGCCGATGAAGCGCCTTGCTCCGACCAGAGCCGCTGCTGTTTTGCTGACAGACCAATTTACCCTCAACTGGAGGGAAAAAGGAGCTTCAGGGGAGCCAGGCAGCACCGGCTCCTGGAGGAGAACCGGCTGCATTGCTGCAGAGAGCCCCCAGCTCTGAGCACCTCGACGGCTGCAGCTCCGGCGTAAATCCGGAGCTGATCATCTTTAAGCTGTTAATCTCTTACCTCCTGCTGTTTCACTTTTTCACCTTAAGTCAATGACAAGAGGGGGAGAAAAAAAATCCACAGCAGCGATGCCCCAGGCACACTGTTGCACTCGTGCAGCTGCCCCAGGGCAGCATCACCAACGGGGGTAACGCGGGGGGGATGCCAACTTCTCCGTGCCCGTGGTGCCAACGTGCCTCCATCACCCCAGATCTTCCCCTGAGTCCAAGCAGGACCCCAAGCTGGGGACATCAGCAGGCTGGCACCAGCCCCAAGCCAAAGCTCCTCTCTTTAAAGATCTCTTTGGTGGCAGCTCATGCAGAGGAGACAGTCTGTGCTCAGCTTGGCACCATCCCACCCTCCCCACCCCCAAGCACCAGACACGAGCCACATCCCAAAGCCCAAAGACCCAAAAACCTGGAGAGGGTGCACACAACATCCCCCAGCTCGACGCAGGTACATCACCTCTCAGCCATCTTCTTTGCTGGCCACGCTGAGAACTGCAGTAAGCAGCTCTGACTTGCATTAAAACCAAAAGGCATTTTAACGGTTTCACTGCAATCCTGCTTTGAAGGCACTGGAACACGCCTTGAGCTGGGGGCACTCGGTGTCTTATCACAGGAGGGTAATTCTCCCCGTCCTCCTCCTTTCATCCTCCTGCCAATCCATCCACCATTACCCAGCTCTATTTGCAGCAACTGGCCAGGCAAGGAGAACAGTGGCCCGAAGCATTTTGTTCCTTGACCTCACGCTCCCCAGGATCTCGCTGGCTGCTGATGTTATCAGCCTCAAAAGCCTCGTGTTGCTCTGGGCACCTCTGCCATCACCACCCAGCTGGGAGAGGCTGCAGCAGCCCACGGTCTGACGGTCGCTCTTCACACTGTTCAAACGTGTACAGCAGCAAACTCAAGGTAATAAAACATCCTGTACCTCCCCAGGCATGGGCAAACCTTGCCACCGAGGCCGCTGGATTGATTCTCCCTAGGCACAGAGGTCATTTCTTTTTGCTACACGTATTTTGGCCCTGGAGGATGCTTCAGGATTAAGTTTGCTCTCGGCTCAGCCAGCCACAGCCTCACGCTGTTAACTCCTCAGCTTCATGGAGGACGACAGCAACAAAAAGGAAAAAAACAACCTCTGAGCTCAAGCTGTGCTGAGCCTCCCCTGGAAGAGGTAGATCCGAGCTCCACATTCCTCTGCTCCTTCCTCCGGGCTGTGTCCAGAGCCCGGATAAACAAAACCTCTGCTCTGTGATGCTGGGCAAGGAGAGATTCCTGAGGGCAGCGGATGGACAACACGGACAGTGCTGCCATGACCCCCTGCAGAGATGTCCCCAGGGGAAGGGGGATGCTGGCAGCCCCTAGGAGCGCTCTGCCTCTGCTCCTAGTGCCTGCAGCCCTGGGGGAACGCAGTGCTCAGCAGACGGGGACATCCAGCAGCACAGCACCAAGCCCAGCAGGTGCATTCGGAGCCCAGCACGCAGGCATGCACCCATCTAAAAGCTGTGACGGCAGTCCCACAGCCCGCTGCAATGCTTGGGGGGTGCAGGCAGTGCTCGCCCACCCCCTGTGCCATCCACACACCCCTTCAGTGCCTGCATGAGATCTCAGGAGCTCCTCGGTGAAGGCCTTCAAGAAGCAAAGGATGTGAAGAGCCCAGCAGCGGGGTCGTGCCCCATCCCCAGCGTGCCCACAGCCAAGCCTCGAGGCACTCTCTCACCCTCAAGGAGCCCAACGCTCCCAATTTCCCTTCAGGGTGACCTATGGGGGGGTGTGGGGTCACTGCTGCCAGCGCACCCCGCTCCCTGGGTCCTCAGCACCCCCACACACATTGCACCGTGACC
>WBMW01003754.1:0-18518 GCA_013396635.1 Penelope pileata
CTGGCAATGCCAGTTCCGAAGCATTTCATATGGTTCTTCATTCAGAAATTTCTTTCCTTTTGTCTTACCTTTTCCAATCCTTTTTTTTTTAATCTAGAATAGTGTTCATTATCACAACAGCAAGCTTTCTGTTTGCGTTAAAAATGTTATCCAAATTTTTAATTATATATATGAAATTAACGGTTACAATAATTGGTTCATAGTAGATACTTCTATCTAGAACTGTGTGAATATTTTCGTCTTAATCAAATTTAGCCTCAAGAAAGAGAGAGGTTCAGTGTAGTTACACTCACTTATTTAAACTCACTTCATGCTTGTACAAAGTTGACCTAATATAGCAAGATAATATCCCAAATAAAAAGCCTTGTTTCCAGTCTTTCTTCCCTGGTGCTTCCTCAACTACTCCATCTGACTGAATCAAGCCTATCAACACTGGCACTTTTGCCTGAAGACTGGCAGCTGGAACAGAAATAGGAAATCTGTGGGAGATGTTTCTATAAGTAACTTCTCTGTGAAGATTAATCATAGAAAATGTCAAATTTTACTTTTCTGACCACTGGAGTTTACATTGTTTTATGTACTCCCCACTCCCCAAATATTTCCTTAACACTCAGCACTGCAGTGAATTCAGAAGTAGCCAGGGAGAAAGAGCCAAAATGTTATTGAGATTTCCTGTCTTGTGAGAATCTCACAATTCAAGTCCTCACAACTGCTTGGATAATTAACTGCTATGGCTTGGTTATCAAATAAACACCAGCGCTTTGAGTCTAGCAGTGAGAATAGAGTTCATGAGTGCTTGCATTTCCTTTGGCTATGAGCGTTGCTGCTTTAATTCACTTAATGACCTAGAAAATACTAGGAAATGTCTACGCTTCAAAATAGATTCAACACTTAGTCCTTTGTGCTTTGTTATCATTTCGGTAATTTGATATTGATTGCTGATTGGAGTTTACAATGCAATTGGTGATAAATACTTGCACATACTATTCCCTAATAAAAAATATTTAACAAGAAACATATGCATTTAATTTAAAAAAATAAGTGTCAAAAATTTGATTTCTAAATTCTAAGTCTCTTAAAATTTATGTAGTGAACAAATAGGCCAGTCTCCTTTGCCTACTTTGAATAAGAATCCTATTATCTGTATCCATGTGCTATGAATATCATACGTATTTAATGTAGTAAAATTTAGAATCATATTCTCATCTTAAATGTTCTTCCTATGTCTTTTCACAAATTTATGGGATTTAAAGACTAAGGATTGCTTTTGCCACGGATTAAATTACACAATGATAATGGAACAGTGTAATCAGACTTATATAGCAATATACCTAAACTATTCAGCTAACACTGAGGAGGAATTTGTATTAAATGAAGTTTAGAGCTCCTATATAAAGTTGCTTTGCTTTTCTGTGGCAAATTTAGCCAAGAGTTTCCCCTTAGTTTGAAAATCTGAGAGGTATTTAATGATTAAATTATACATAAGTTGTAATTGATAACTTGGTAGATAAGCAGGAAAATGTGTAATAAACAGTATCATAAACCCAATAATTTTGCAAAACTGTATATTTGCAATTGGCATTGTCAATGAGACAGAAAGGACTAATGTGTTACAGTCATTTACCAGAGGGAATAAATGGGTAGGAAGAAAGAAGGATAGAACCTAAAAATAATTCCCTAAAAACACATATGTGACCCAGACAGAGAGCAAACCAACAGATGTGCATATTATGGACAGTAATGTGATTTCTTTTGAGAGGTTAGAATGACAGACCCATAAGGGGTAGTTTGACTGGACCATGGCAAAATAAAGTGGACATGTAAAATGTACTGCTTCAGATGTCAAAGTATGTGAGGTGCAGAGTGTTGGAAACTGTAGTGCTATGGACAGCAAAAATAAATCAGTAAAAAGCAGTAAAGCAGTAAAATCAGTAAAGTAGTTTAGTCGCACTGCATTCCAGGAGAGGAAATATAAAATCTGGGAAAAACTTAAATTAGTAAATTTTCAATGATGTTATCAAAGAAATTACAGCTAACTTCTAAACTTGCACAGAAATATTTAGACATGGGTAGGATTTTGGCTTTGTATTCTGATTCAGGAAGAACTTTTTTTTTATGTTCACTTTTCCAATTTAAGAAAATAATTTTCCATCCAACTGTAGTGTTGTTATTACTAGTAGTCTCTGTGAGTCTTACAAATTGCCACATTGTTCTGTCTTCTCTAAAGTGAATGGGGATGCAGTAAAAAATCCCAGTATACTCAGCATTGTACATTGAAACTGATCCATTACTGTAAAGTGTTTGCATGAGATTTTGCACTTGGACAAAATAAGAGCAGAGGAACTCCATTTACAGTGTGTGACCCTGGTATTCTTTGGGGCTTTTTGTCTGTTGAATAGTAATCATATTATATTTGGAAAAGAAATGAATTAGGCTGTATTTCAGTATAGCTTCTTTGCTTTTGTGTTCTGCAGATACTGTGTGATTTTTTATAAACATGAAATATTAATTTAATTTGTAACCTGTACTGTGTTGTTTGTTTCTAATTTTATCTTATAAGCAAAATATGCAGATTTCATTTATTGCTTGTTGCTCAGCTGTCTCCTTAACCAATAAAAGTTGTGAAAAAAGTAGTGTTAGCATTCATTTAAGTAAGATGTAGGCACACAGAAATATCTAAGTGTAAACTACAACTAAATGATCAGATTTTATTGCATCTTTACTAAGAAGTCCATTACTTTTCCAGAAGAGAGCTTAATTCTTGCACATTCCTCAAAACTAGTTAAAAAGAATAAAAGAAGGCTTGTCCTTTCTACATAAGGCTGATGCAACTCTTGTTTTCTGAAAGTGCAGGTAATAAAGGCTCTGGCACTAGTCCCCGGACAGCCTCAATTGCTGGCAAATTCCCTGTTGCTTTAGATAAAGATGCATGGCAATACAACATCTGACACACAGTGTAAATTAAAGTGTCCTTGAAAAGGGAAAATTTTGGATCCAGTGTCAGAACTGACAATGTTGCCAGTGATTTCAGCTGGGGTAATTCTTTGCTTTCAAGCTCTAGAGCCTCAGAACTGTTGTATGTTGTATAGTTTCCTGAGTCATAGTTACAGAACAATATAAAGAATAATAATAATAATATAAAGAATAATCTTTTCCTCCCTTCCCCACTTTTGTATTAAATATCTTTAGAAGGCTGTTTAACCTATGCACGTATTCTTCCAGCTCAGAGTTCACACATTCCTGACAGTCTTTGTTTCTTTATTTTTTTTTCTGTGGTATAGCGTAAATTCAGACTTATTTTGATGTTCTCGTAGATCCTCCTAGAACAGATAATAAATTGTTCTCTGAAATTGTGGATAATAGACTTGAGAGGTGATCGCTCCCTATCAGATGAATCTAAACATATAGCCCTAAAAAATCACAATCTGTTATAAGAATGTAACAGTAGTACAGAATTAAGATAGTCTGAGTCCATTTTCAATTCATAAAATATTTTCCTGCTTAATGTAGGGATAACACCTTTCAATTAATTGTCATTGTAATGCAGTAGTCAAGCTCACAGTATATTACTGAGTGTAAAAATAAAGGAGAAGGAACAAAGAGATTACGCTTATCTGTTGGGAAGTTTTATTGCTGTGTTCAATGAAACTGAATGTCATTCCCTTGTCCAAAACCTTGAAAGTCCTTATTTCACTTCTTCTTAATGAAATTTTGCAATTTATTTCATTTGCTGAAAGATCAACTCTGTTATGTCTTATAAGAACGGCTGAAAGAAAAATATAATGGGAGGGATTCCAGGCCATCTGAGTTAGTGTGCTCTTCAAATTAAAAAGTCAGACCTACACAAACAAAATGAACAACGCTAACAGAAAATATATCTAAAATCTTATATGCCTATCAGATATTGCTTTAGAATGCTGATAATTCTAGAATAAATAAATATGTAGCCCCCAAAAACCGTGAATCCAACTCCTGACATTGTGTTTGCTGTTGGTTTACCTATGCCTCCGTCACAGACGTTCATCTAGATGATAGCATGACAAGTGTAAGTACATGGAACATTCAGATTTGTGTTATTTCAATTATGCACTAATTAGTGGAAGTCTTAATATACTCAATGGCACATGAATGGGAACTGAACAGCAGCTACAGCAATTATTCTGTGATAAAAGAAAGTGCTGAAAGAAAGGTACTTCCGTGAAAAATTTTAAAGCCTTGGGAGAAAAAAAGACAATAAAGAAAAAAATAAGTATATTAGGCTTACACAGCAAAGTTTTCCGTAGTGGAAGAGATGGTGCAGGAGTGGCCATTGTGAGCAGAGCCCAGCACTGCCCCGTGTCAGGTCAGAGTCAGCTCCAGCTGCTCCAACAGGGACCCACTGCTGGGCAGAGCTGAGCCATGAGCAATGCTGGGTGTGCTCTGGGAGAGCAGATTTAGGAAAGGGAAAAACTGCTGTGCAACAGCAGCTGGGAGAGAGGAGTGAGAAATGGGAGAGAAACAGCCCTGCAGGCACCCAGGTCAGTGCAGGAGGAGGGCAGGAAGTGCTCCAGATGCAGAGCAGAAGCTCCCGGCAGCCCAGGAGAGGCCCATGGAGGAACAGGTTGTCCCCTGCAGCCCATGGGCACCACATAGAGCAGATCTCCATGTGCAGGAATGGAGGAGCCCATGGAGCTGGAGAGGATGAGGCCTGGAGGAGGCCACAGCCCATGGAGCCCATCAGAAGTAGCCCCGGGCTGAGCTACAGCCATGGAGAGGAGCCTGTGGGGAGCAGAGGCCTGGGGAGCTGCTGTCTGTGGGGCCCTGTATGGAGCNTGGGGCCCTGTATGGAGCAGTGCCTGAAAGATGGGCCCTGTGGTATGGAGCTGTGCTGGAGCGGTGCCTGAAGAGCTGCAGCCTGTGGGAAGCCCAGACAGGATCATTTTGGAAGGATGGCATCCATGGGAGGGACTCACGTGGAGCAGGGGCAGAGAGTGGCAGTGGAGGAGTGGCAGATGACCAAGTGTTAACGGACGGACCATAACTCCTGTTCCCTTTTCTACTGTGCCACTCAGGAGGAGAAGGTAGAATAAAGTGGATGGGAGGAAGGTGGCTTTAGTATGCTTTTAGTTTAGTCTGTTATTAAAGGCAATAAACTATATGAAGCTCCCTATACTGAATCTGTTTGGCCCGTGACAGTGATTGGTGGGTTATCTCCCTGTGTTTATCTCAACCCAAGAGCTTTTTTTCATCAAATTTTCTCCACCTATTCTTTTGAGGAGGCAGAGTGAGAGAGCTTAGCAGTGTGAAGTATACAGTACATTGGCAGGACAGCCGCTTCTAAACAAAAAGACATTTAGTTCCTATTCATTTGATCAACTTTTTCTTTAGGTTAAATGAGAACTGTCTGCAGAATGTGTAGGGATGATAATGTTAGGGAACATGGGCAGGAAGACAAGTCCTGAAGATGAAATTGATAGGGAAGTTATACTGAAAAATAATGGGGGATTAAAAATACGTGCTGTGATGATGTCTTGCCATGTAGCACATTTTGACCTTTCTATACAACATGAAGGCCACATATACACTTGGTTTTGTAGCCCATAGGTGTGATTCACTCCTTGTAGACCTCTGCCTACCATCATGAAATTATCCATGCCCCTTGCAGTGCTATTGGACTGTGGAAGACATTGTGTCCCAGTTTATTCTTACATTTGATTACTGATAATGTGTAATTATGCCGGGGAGTTCCTATTATTTGAGGAACTGCCAAATACTGTTACTATGCAATTAATCCCACTGAATGATTTATGGAGGAAAAGACTCACTTAGTGTGAACGATAGTGGCAGGATCTGGTTTTACTTACTGACTCATCAGCTTTATTGAATTAGAAGTAGAGTTTTTCCTCTTCCTCAGACAATTCTCCAAAATATTAAACCACTCCAGTTTTGTCTTTTACTTTGGATTTCTTCTCCTTATACATCTTTGTTCATTCTTCTATTGCACCATTCATTCAGAAGAGACCTTCTTCCATTACTAGTGTCCCATACACGCAATGAGTTTCATCTAAGTTACTATTTTAATGTTTAAAGAGGGCAATATGAATATGAATGCAGCTTACTATTTTGAATTTCCTTCCATTGTCTCATTCTCCTTTATGCTGGCTTAGTTATCTTCCTTAGAAGCCAAACGTTTTAAAACAGCCTTCGTAAAGAGGACAGTTCTTTATGCAAGACAGCGCACCACCTCTGCACAAGCATATAGGTAGGAATATTAGCTATGTGCATTTGAAATGACACACCAGGGGCAAAATCTCTGCAGAAATATATTTTCCTTTTATTAGGAAAGCCTTCTATAGGCTTAATTGTCATGGACAAAAAAAAAAATGCAGCTTCCCAGGGAAATACTATCCACCGATATCACAAGAATTCAGCTCTGCTTAAGTGCTGGAAGGCATGTTCTCTGTGCACTGATGATCGGGTCATTATCACCATGGTTATGAGTTTTAACTGACTGAAAACTGTGGGCATTTGTCTCATTAATGCCAAATGTTACAGTTTATTTCTGGGAACTGAAAACCCTGCTACCCAGGGAAACCTGTGCTGTGATAATCTTTGAAAACAACGCACTTGAGAATAGTCTACTTGATTCATGTCAAATGGTTTTACACATATTTTGTTACTGGTTCTTATGGGCTTTTGATTATTTAATAACTTTGATCTGTTGTATTTTTCTTGGTAAGCTATTGTTCTTCACAGGCTGTGGGTCTCTTACAAAACAAATGATGACCATGCTCTTTTTCCATCTAAAATCACATCTGGACTATGCTTGCATTTTAAAATACTCTTAAAATACCATTCCTTCTCCTGTTTTTTGGCTTATCTTTTATTGTATGCCTTCAGAGAAGACACTTCAGTTGTGATCTTGAGACTGAATGTAGTCGTACTTCTGTGTTTGGAAGATAATTAAAGAAGTGCCATTTCCTTTCCAGTGTTGCTCTTCCATTGCAGTCTTCTTCCTGTCACAGACAGAAAATGCAAAATTATCAATGATTTTAGTAACAGCCAGATCAAGACAGAATTAACTCATTTGGGAGTAACTGTTTTGAATCAGTGGTTTTATGTGACTGATCCTTAGAAAACAGTTAAAAAAATAAATAAAGGCCATTTAATAATAAAGTATTTCCCATTCTGCTTCTGGGCACACTTAAATATACCAGAACTCCCATAATCAAACAACAGTCATCACCACCTATGTCTTGCATCATCCAAGCAAAGAATGAGCCTTCAGGTACAAAATGGGTTGCCATAACCATACAGCAGCTTACTAACCTTCCTTGCTTTGCGTTTTTATAGTTCCTACATTTCATAAGAATTCATGAAGATGGATTGCCTTACAGACAAATGATTGAAAATAATAATAATAATAAAAAACAACAAAAACCAAACGGATCTTTGTAAAAATAATTGTGTATATAAATGATGAGCATATCTTTCAGAACAAAGATAAAACTCATAATAGCCTTCATCCCCCCCTTTTTTTTTGTCTTCTGTCTATTTATCTTATTTAATATATGTGCCTATCTTTGTTATTTTATGAACAGATTAGGATTCCTTATATGAGGTGGGTGTATTTTTAAAAATAGGATTAATTAATAAGGAAATTTAGACCACTTTTGGAAGAAGCAGGGGCCTGAAAGATCATGGCCAAATCAGAGTTGTCATTCTGACTATTTCTCAGCCAAATCGGATAGCAACGCAAGAATCTTTACACTGATTCTGGATGATTAAGCAAAAAACAAGGTAATTCTGGCCCTGGCTTAAATATTAAAGACTGCCAAATGTGTGCACGAAAGTGAGATCCTAACTCTACTTTTTTTTTTTTGTGCAGTTGACACTCTGCTAACAGATTTGGCTGAAGTCAGTTCTGTGTGTTCTCTCTGCAGGCTGCTGGCATTGCAAAGATCTCCTGTACCATTCCCAGGAAGACTTGTTTATAGCGACAGAAAGTGCCAAGGAATAGCCCAAGATTTCACATTTACTTTGTGAAAAATTTAGAGTTTGGAAAATATGAAACAATATAAAGATAGCAGGATCTATTTGCAGCCATTCACACATGTTGGTGGTAGCACAGACACTGTAAGAGCACCAAGTGATCCTCAGCAACATGAACATTCACAGGTTATTTTAGCAAATCTCCATATTGCTTTGAAAAGAGATTGTTAAAATAGAAGTCTTCCTTCTGTTCATTAGAATTATTGTTAAGTGTCTGCTGCTCAATGGGGGTTTAAATTTTGAAAATGAGCTTTTTGACCCTTTTTAGACTTATTCTCCAGGAGATTTAGAGCAGAATACAATACTTGAAGTAACAGACGGTACAATCAGTTGTATTCAGAGACAGATGAAGAAATAAAGGTAAATTTCCAAAACATCTAAGATGGTAAAACAAAGAGAGCAATGAAGTTCCGAAACAGTGGCTGGGAGCAGCTTGTTGGGGTGGATGATAGAGGAATTGGTTGTGTTTTGGCAGAAAAGGAGACTGGGAAGACATCCCATGGCCAACATTTCCGTCTACAGCTCTGCTTGTATTAGTTTTATTTCATTTTTACTGTCCTCTTTCTGCCTGGTCTCGGTATAAAGGAATCAAAAGCCATACATTTTCTACAGCACCCAATCCACTTAAAAAAAAGTGATACCTTGGCATGCCCATCTGTCTTAAGGATTTGGGGTTTTTCCTTGTCTACCTATACAGGCTAAAATAACAGCAGAGACACTGCCTAGCTGGCTGTGGAGCTGCCAGGCAGCCCTCCAGGCATCACAAGAGTGCTTCAAAAGCTGCAGCATTTCATTGCTGAGAAACTGGATTAGGCCCTGTTTTTTCACTTAGAGTAGCATTTAAAAAGAAGTTATCTTTGATAGTTGTTTTATGGACAATTAAGAATCATCTGTATAATCTGTAAATTATATAAATCACTTGTATTTATTACTGTTGCTGTTGTTATTATTAATAATGTATTTACTTGTTTAACTGCATGTTGCCGAGTACAATCTTCAACTGTTAAAACGAAGTTCTTTTTTTTGTGGTTTCGTTTTGATATATTTAGATGTATTTTGATCCTGTGGTCATTCTGTGACTACAATAGCCAGGATGTCTAGAGTCTTACATCTAATCTTATTTTAGATACTTCCTAGATAAAAAATATTGTACCACCATTATAACTGCACCTCACAAGAAGATTTTACTTCTGAATCCTGCTATGCTACACAGAAAAAGTCACGATATTTTTTCATGATTTCAAGAAGGATTTGACATGTGCACAATTTTCATCAGTGAAAATCATGGTCTGCATTTTTATGAACCATATTTATTAAATTTATTCTGATTTCCATAGCTATGAAGAAATAAATCATCTTTAGACTGTTGCTTTGGTAAAATATTTGCAAATATTTGTAATGATGCCTGAAATAGGGTTTGTTGTACTAGTAAAACATTTGCAATCATGCATCTCATATATAAAATGAACTATTATTTCACCTTAATTAAATCTGAAATGTACAGATGGATGAATTAAAGGGAAACTTTATGAAACAAGCTTCTAAACTCTTCAGTCTGTTTTGAATAATGCAGCAAATGCTTTTCCATTTCCTTACCATCAGGTAACAGAAACGCGGACTGGTCCTCTTGGCTGCAGTAACTATGACAACCTAGATTCTGTCAGTTCTGTTCTGGTTCAGAGTCCTGAAAATAAGATTCAGTTGCAAGGTATGTAGGTGTAATTTCAATAATTTGTTTTGGAACAGGATGACATTTATCACACTATTTGTTTTTCTTTTTTTCCACCTCATAAAATGTCTTTTTTTTTTCTTTTTTGTGCAACAAGTACATTTTAGGTGAAGTGAAGGAAATGTCAGTAACTCATGTTGCCTTTGAAATGGAAAAAAATTTCTTTGCCCATCAGAAAATAATCTGAATAATGCTGTTAACATTTTACAGCCCTACTTAGCAATGATTTACTCATCTTTCACAAAGACCAAATTCCTATAGATTCTACCAAGCAGCGAATGACATTTGCTGTGCTCGGTCTGCTTTGCACATGTTGAGTAGTACCTTACACCTCGTGAAGTCATTCCACTGGAATGAATGGAGTCACCAGAGGAGGGGGGCATAGATTCACAAAGTCCTTGAATAGTGCAGAGTCCAAAGGCTCCTCTGGGACTTTTAAGAAAACCTGTGAGGTTTGACATCTTACTCTTTAGAAAAAAAAAATAAAACAGTATCATTTCTAATTCAATTTTTGGTAAATTCCAGTAGATGCATATCCCAGACTGCAAATTAGGCACCTAAGCATTTTTGAAAGTGAGCCTCTAGGGCCCACAGTAATTGGTTTTTTGTTTGTTTGTTTTTTTCAGTTACATAAGTGTTACATGAACAACTTTTTACTATTGCTAGGAAAACAGACTGAATTCTCTTTAATTTATATGTCTGCGTATGACTCTGTATATTCAAGAACAGGAGAATACGGGTCTTAATTTGCAGTTACAGGTATCTACAGAATTATTTCAAGTTGTAAAAGTTTTAGTATTGTTTCATATATCAGTTAGATATATAATGTGAAGTTATTGCTGATTATTAAGACTGGTTGCTGGGGAAGGATTATCTTCTTGTTTAATACATCCATGTGGGCTTTTCTTGCCTTTCTTCTTTCCTTCCAAAAGTTGAAAATAGATTAAAAAGCATTATTTCAGAGACAGTGTGTATATTTTTAAAAACAACTTGTCATTTTCACTGGAATGCAATGAAATGTATCCATACATAATTTGCCATTTTTAATGGTCTCCAGCATTTGCATGATGTTTGTTAGTTAAAATTTGGAAATTAGTCTTTGCTTCAGTCAGCCGCTTGACACATGCTGTTATATTGTGATAAGAAATATAGGAACACAACTGCTTAAACTATTTCATGCTTATCACTTAGGAATTGAGCAAAATAAGATTGCTTATCTGGGCTTTCTTTTGCTTTCTCAAGTCTTAAGTTTTTTTCACAAGTATATTTGTACATTGAAAAGTATACTTGAGTATTAGCAGTTTAACATGTTTTGACGTTTTGTTTTCAGAGAGATTATTCTTTCTCCAGAATGTAACCACAGCTAATGAATCAAAATTTACAGTACCTTACTGTCTGGTTGTTATTGTTCTTGTGGTTTTCAATTGATTGAAAAGTATTGTTGCTAAGGAACTAATAGCTACAGCTAGTTTGCAAAGTTCCTATGTAAAATACACATTCCCATCATCGAGATTATATTAACAATGGTCAAAATTTCAGATGAATGAACTTCTAGCCACTAATATTCTGAATTTTTAATTCTACTACTCTGTTGTTCTGATATATCAGTGCAATAATGTTTTTATAAGATCTCTACATGTCATAGCATGGTAAACTGTGAAAACACTTTGCAAAGGGATTTGGGACATAGCAGGAGGTCTTTTAAACAATGTGGTAGTTAGAATTCCTTTCCTTCTCCATGCTAAGCCTTCAGTAGACTTCAGAATGAATTCTTTTTCTCAGAATTTTGTAGCTTTGCCCAGAACATCACAGACTGTTCTTCAGCATTTTGAAGTCCTTTAGGAGAGGAAACTTATTTGATAACACCTGATTTGAGCTGTCTCCAATGCATGCTGCAGTCAGAGGACTTGTGTGGTGATGGATCAGGTCCCATCCTGCAAGGTCTGCTTGAGGAAGTGGCAGATGAAGTAGGGGTGTTGATTATGTTACAAATGACATAGTTACAGTTCATATTGAATCATTGTACATGTATTTTTGCAAAACACTTGATGAAAAAGGCGGTTGTGTATTGGTATTTAGAAATGAAATATAAGCCTGATTTTATTTTCCTAAAATTCCCTCCAGCTCAATTTTTTAGTTTGAGTCTACAGAACCGTGAAGAAATAAATAGAATAATTTAGACTTATCTGTTCTTCAGGTATGCCTACTTGTCTCAAAGCCAACATGGAAAAAAAGTCCAATGTTTACCTTCAACTCTCTTCTTCTGATTATACAGCTTTCTTACTCTCCTTGTTGCTGTCTTTTGAAGCTGATTTCTCTTCAACACTCTCAAAATTTGCATTAGCTTCTAGTATCAGAATTGTAATTCATCTGGAAGTTTCCATACCGCAAAGATCTTACAGCTGAGGCTGTTCAATCCATTGTTTTTGTTTTTGTCAATCTCCCCAGAAATTCTACTAGTGTATGATCTGAGGAAGACAGATTACTGCTGTTGGAATGGATGTTCTGTATTGAGACAGAAGTATAAGATATAGATATGAAATCAATTCTTATGCAAGGAAATGTATGACGTAGTGCAAATGCTAGAAGGATATGTAAATTGTCCTAAATAAGCCATATCATTTCTTTTTGTAGCTTATTTATTTATTAATTACTCTTTTAACCATCTTACATAGGTAGGGGAATCTTCTTGGCTTGATTTTTCTTTTGAGTTTAATAACATAATACTCTATTTCCTTCTCTTCAGGTCTTCAGGTCATCCTGCCTGAGTATCTGCAAGAATATTTTGTCCAGGCAGCTCTGAGCTATATTGCTTGCAATTCAGAAGGAGAGTTCATCTGCAAGGACAATGACTGCTGGTGTCAGTGTGGCCCCAAATTTCCCGAGTGCAACTGTCCCTACATGGACATTCAAGCCATGGAAGAAAATCTACTCCGCATAAGTGAAACTTGGAATGCATATAACAGTGAATTTGAAGAATCTGGTGAGATGTTTCATAAGACTTTTTTCTATTTGACTGTATCTTATAAAATGTATTCATACAACAAACTACATCTGAAGTCTCCAGAATGGTTAGTAGATCTAAAGCTCAACAGATACTTAAATGCATCCTGGATCTCAGTCTTAATTGTTAAAACATTCTGTTAAGAATTGTTGTCCTCACCTCATGATGATCAGTCTGTGTAATTACAACAGAGTCAATAGTACAATAGAGCAGGCTGTGAAGAAAATTCATGTGGTATACTTTGCAGAGTCCAGGGCTGTGAGGACTTGCTCCCTATTGTGAGAATTCTATTTGAGGAGGTAGAAAGCAGAAGAAACTGGGAACAAAGTCAGGCTGTATATATTTTGCAAAGATATTCTCAAATTTTATAACGTAATGCAGCGGAAACACCTTCTTCATTTCACTTACATTTTTCTGAGCTGGGTAAGTGTTTCTGTTGTTCTCCCGTTATATTCCACACCTCCATGTTGGGCTCAGCCTGCCCTTGATTTAGCAAGCAGTTAATAGTTCAACCCATTGAAGTTGGTAACTTGTTTCCTCATATGATTTCTGCTTAAACTTTACCCATGTTGCCTCTACAGCACTTTTGTGCCACGCAGGTTTTCCCTAAAGCATTGACATTTGTTTCATACATCATTTCACCAGTCTTGATCTTCAGAACTTCCAGTCCCGTAGAGAATGGGAACTGCAGGTAAAATCAGCTTCTGAACAACTGTTTTCACTCAGTACTAGCAGTAACAGCTGTCTAGCCAGATGGTGGGAAAAGTAAGGATAGCTGAGCAGACCTGGGAAAAATCATGCAATAAAAAGAGAAATGAGGTAGATAGAGGTTGGAAGTACAGAAAACCAGAAATCATCATTTGAAATAAGTCGCATTTTAGAAAGAGAATGAGTATAGCAGAGACAGGGAATATGACATCTTTGATCATTGGAAGAGTATGGGCAACAAGAAGAAATATCAGAACAATGCTTAACAGTGAACAATTCATTATCAGTGTACATTCCTTTTTTTTTTTTTACATTTGTTGTGTTAAAGACTAATTTCTCAATTCAAGAATTTCAAAAGATCACATATCACACATTTTCTTTCACTCTACCTTTTAGTGAGACTTGATATCTACATTTGAGTCTGCTTTTGAAGATCTCAGGCCCTTTTCCAATCTCCAGTCTTAATAAGAAAATACCAGAACTTTCTCCCTGGAAAATTTTTCTGCTTAGATTATAACACACTTCACTAATTATAGAAGCAAGAATTTATGTTTCACTATTGTTAATGTAAATCCAGCATTTTTCAATTACTATTTTAACACCATTATGCATTTCTGGAGTGGTGCTATCATTTACTAATTTGCAAACTGAGAGAAGTGCATTGACTCTACTGAAGGACATGTATTTGTTTTCCATATTTTGTCCTGTTTAAACAGAATGCTATTCAATAATTGAAAAATGTCACTTAATGACTAATACTTAACAGTAATTTTAGTTATCTGAAAGACTATCAGCTATATACGTAGCTGAATTTGTGAAGTTGGCAAGTTGCACAGGGACACGAAATTACTTACAAGCTACAATAGTTCATTATCAGACATGAGTAGCCATGCTCAGGACTGAGCCTCGAACATCAGGAGGAAAATGAAAATGTTAAATTCTGTGTTTTTAAGAAGATTTCTAGCTTTTTGGCCATGTGAATCACTAGCATGACAATTTTACGTACATATGTCATTTAGGTAATTACTAGTAGGTGTGTTAACTAAGAAGCGTGAAATATGGATTATTAGCATCATTGTCATGTGCCACATATACACTTAAACCTTTGAATTATTTATCTTTAGTAAGTATATAAAGTATGATGTCTATGTCTCATATGTAATGCAAAACTGTTTTGCATAATTAAGTTCATGGAGAGGTGAGGTAGGTAACCATGCTTGACACTTGGGACTCTGTTGAAAAAGAGTTGACAAATGAACTTTTGATAAACAGCATAGTCATTGCTCGTTCCATCTTCAGTCTCAATGTAAAACATATGTCACCATCTGAAAAGCTTGTCCAGTACTCTCACGCACAGTCTATGAACATTTCCAGCCATGGTGATTATTTGGAAATAATCTGAAAAATTTAGAACTTGTGAAACATTTGAACTATGAAAAATAATATTAAATAATAACAACATTATCTGATTTATGTTAACAGTATATTTTGAGAACAAATATTCCTGTTGCTACACAAAAGTAATGTTTTAAATTGACCTTGTATAAATTTGATTTGGGAAGTATGTATTTCAGACTTTGTCTAAATCAATGGAAATCAGCCCTTGGGATAGGAGTATGTTGTTTTATTGTAGTCAAAGAATAAATTAGCTAAAGAATAATAGGGAGAAGGAAGGTCAGGTTGTTTAGCAATTTACAGTCTGAGTAGGTAAGTGCAGGATAATCCAGTGCACTAACTACTGGTCCACAAAACCTACTACGAACTCCGTATTTTGAAAATTATGATCTCCAGATTCACATAAAGTTAAACACAAATGTATTCATTTTTTAACTTTCCTGCTATCCTAACGCTTCCTTACCTTAAAATAATTATCCAAATGCAGAAACAAATTTTGTTTCCAGATAAAAATCTATAAAACTCACTGAGTTCACTTGAGGTCATGCGCATTATCCGTGGACAGAATTTAGCCTAAAAAGGAAGTAAATATTCTATTTTAAATTGCTTATTTGTAGTCAGTGTTATCTTTCCTTCTGTCTGTTCAAGACAAAACAATTGAGGAATAGATTTTTAGACTGAGAAATGGCAATTCTTTAATGACTAAGTCCCATTTAAAAGCAAGGGTGGCTGAATTTAGTTTGTGTGTTTCAAACTCTCTATCTGAATTGAAGAAAGAAAGAGAGAAAGAGAGGAAGAAAGAACGAAAGGGAGAGAAAGAGAGAGAGAAAGAGAGAAAGAAAGAAGGAAAGACTAGATCATTAGATCATTAACTCTTAAGACTTGCTGCTCTCTTTGAAATTATCCAGCTTACAATACCACATTGCCATTTAAACCAGGAAATGCAAAAGAAAATTCTGCCTATATAGTTAAAAGGTCAAAAATTTTGTACACTACAATTACAACTACATGAAGGTAACAACTTACTGTGACTACTCTATACATACATGTCCAGCTACATGTTAGATGAATTCAAAATTGGTTGAAATGGAAGCATGCACTACATCACAGATTTTTGCCTGTTTTTCTTATAGAACAACTCTAGTTTCCAGTTTGGGTTTGCTGGAAGTGATAATTCTCTTTTGAGTAACTATGAATTGTAAAGATTAGACAACCAAACACAGCTCCTGCTCAGAATGGGTCATTAATTCAGATTTCGTTTCACTCAGGCTCTTCTGACATCTTTTAACGACTCAAATTTCATTTTAGAGGACATAGAGCACAATGTTGGTTACCTTATAGTAAATTTAGCTGGCTTTTTCGCATCTCTAGCTGCCCTCCAGAAAGACATACTTGATCATTATTACTCCAATGAGTTTTATATAATTTTGTAATATTAAGGTATGTACAAAGTTTTCTCAAAGGAAATGACAAAAGCTATTTTAAATTGTTTACTCTGAGCCATCTGCGTATTCCTTATCAAATCTTGTGACCTTCAGACTTAGCTACCACCCTTTCAAGATGAGCAGCTGTTTCCATATTGAAAATCTATCCTAAAACTGTCAACTTTCATTAACAGATTTCATTAGTTTCTCGAGGCCTTTGGCTGAATTAATATGTTAATAAAGTTCTCTGAGAACATTATCCCAAGAAGTTGTGTTCTGACATCGTATCATCTAACACTCAACCTAAAAATATCACCTCTAATGGAATCACACGGAGTTTCCTTTATCCTTTCTTTATCTGAATGAAACTAACTATTCTCAAGATTTTGTAGCCTAAAAAGACAACTGGATAATCTACTTGATCTCTTATCATAAGATGTTAAGTTTCAGCGAGATCAGAGAATATCAAATCCAATTATGTTGGTTAGTTTAAAGTACTGCAATCCACACTCATATGCCTGTAGTCTCACTGCCTGCTCCCAATCGCTTTTCAATGCTATGCCCTTTTTACTTTGCCACTTCTTCTGTATCCTTTCCCCCTTTACTCTCTCTATTAGGAGCATGTACATGTTCAGCTTCCCCTTGTACTCCACCTTCTCAATAAACTTAATCTTTCTCACTCAGGAAAAAGTTTTGACACAAGCACTCAAATGCTAATTAGTTTCACATGATGAGGAACACGAAAAAGTTCCTGAGAAAAATTTTCAATATTTTAAAGTATGTAGGATAGAATAAGAGTAAGATTTTAAACACTTATGATTACATAGGTGTTGATGCTGTCAGTGAACATGTTCTCTTGTTATACATTGCTGATTTTGGAAGATTTGGGGATTCTTTTGGCAAGACTTAGCAATGAAAAGAAGCAAGTTCTAACACACAACCCTGTCAACCTCTAAGAAACAACTTAGCATTATGATCCACTGCTCTAAAATGCATGGAAGCATGAATACCCATGCATAGGCTCTGGATTCTAATAGCAAGGATAAGAACATAGAATCATAGAATCATAGAATGGTTCAGGTTGGAAGAGACCTTAGAGATCATCTTGTTCCAACCCCCTGCCATGGGCAAGGACACCTCCCACCAGACCAGGTTGCCCAAAGCCCCATCCAGCCTGGCCTTGAATACTTCCAGGGAGGGGGCATCCACAACTTCTCTGGGCAACCTGTTCCAGTGTCTCACCACCATCACAGTGAAGAATTTCTTCCTTATATCTAGTCTAAATCTACCCTCTTCCAGTTTATAACCATTACCCCTTGTCCTGTCATTATCTATCCTTGTAAAAAGCCCCTCCCCAGCTTTCCTGTAGGCTCCTTCAGGTCCTGGAAGGCTGCTATCAGGTCCCCCCGCAGCCTTCTCTTCTCCAGGCTGAAGAGTCCTAACATGATCATGCATTGTCTATACCAAAATCCTGGTGTGGTTGAACCTCTGGAAATCTGGCTGCTTCATTCAAACACTTAATGATAACAATTTTCTTTTAATGTGGTCTGCCAAAATAAATTTGTAGTAGTCTAGGTTCCAACTTACTTTCATTTTATTTAAAGTTAAAAAAAGAACAATTAAAATAAATAAGAATGTGGATGATGGGAGTTGCTCAAGCCATGGAAAATGAGAAGTTTATATCAATAATTTTTTTTTTAATCACTAATATTTATGAGACTTCCTGGAAAGATCACAGTAAAGTCTTTCATCCAAGCATTTATTTTCACATTTCTCACACACAGTGACAGCTTTCTGCCTAGCCATTGCATATTTCCAAGTGCTGAGCGGTTGATATATTTTTCCCTCAAAGGTAAGGAAATCTCTTTCAGAATATTTCCTTGAAAGGCATTGAATAAGGAGATGTGCAGCAGATACTACGAAACATGTTTTCAAAGTAATATGCTTTGAAGTTGAAAATTTATTCTTTCAGACATTCAGTACAAACACAAAATGCTGTGGAAGGAAATGGCATGACTACAACAAATGGGACAGAAATCTTATTGTTGTAGTTGGACTTATAGGTGATTCAGTGAAGTGCTGAAATACGTGTTTCATTTAATCAGTTTGTCTAAGTTTCTAACAGAAGTTACACTTCTCATAGTATCTAGAATAAAGCTATGTTGTGGCCTCAGAGGATAAACCAAAACTGATAACACCCTGGAAGTGCTGAACGGAGCCGAGGACA
>WBMW01003755.1:0-13004 GCA_013396635.1 Penelope pileata
TATGATTCTATGATTGTATGAATTCTTTGGTTTCCTCCGGTTGTTTTCTCTTTTCAGCAGTGAGGTTTATCTGATGGTGAGCCAGCGTAGCCACCTCCCTGCATGGGTCAAGCAGATCAGTGGGAAATGCCGTTTACTTCTCTGCAGAACACAAAGCAGCCATGTAGAGTGAAGCATCTTCTTCTCTAAGATGTCCATTTCCCACCAAATTATAACAATTTCACACCACGTTATATTGCAAGCCTTAAGTGATTGAATGTCCCCTTTGAACATTTAAAGGTTTCCTACCATGCTAGCTCACTGTTATTGCTTTCAACAATGCCCTGTGGCAAACTACTGGAGTGTACATGCTGTAAGAAAAGGAAGATCATCAGCATCTTATTTGCATACAAACATCATATTATTTTCAAATTATCCTCTTTATGCTTCCCATTTTCTTGTGATGCTTTCTACAGCCTGTATGAAATCTACACGTTCTATCTGTATTTCATAGAATCATAGAATCGTAGAATGGTTCAAGTTGGAAGGGACCTTAGAGATCATCTTGTTCCAACCCCCCTGTCATGGGCAAGGACACCTCCCACTAGACCATGTTGCTCAAAGCCCCATCCAGCCTGGCTTTGAATGCTTCCAGGGAGGGGGCATCCACAACTCCTCTGGGCAACCTGTTCCAGTGTCTCACCACCCTCACAGTGAAGGATTTCTTCCTTCTATCTAGTCTAAATCTACCTCCTTTCAGTTTATAACCGTTACCCCTTGTCCTGTCATTACCTATCCTTGTAAAAAGTCCTTCCCCAGCTTTCCTGTAGGCCCCCTTCAGGTACTGGAAGGCTTGTTGCATAACGTAACAAATATTTTTTTCTACTTTTATTCCCTCCTTGAATATAAGAACTTAATTATGCAATGGTAAGAACATTAGCAATTCTTCATTACTTAGTCTTACCAGTCTTACGAACTTGGCCAAGCTAATCAGAAAAGTTAAAATAGAAGTGATGCAAACTTTCAACAAAAATGCAACTCTTCACTTTCTCACTGCATAGAAAATGTTTGAGGATGTCTTCTATCTCAAAGAGGTGTCACTTCACCTAAAATTTATAGTTTTTTTCAGGCTCATAATGCCTTTGGCAACAGCCCCTGTGCTTTCCCCTCCAATAGAGAAGAACAAGAAAATGTAGTCATGATGAAGGCTAGTTTCCCTAGCAGCCAGCTTTTTTACTCCAGTGTGTTCATGGGTCTCCCTGGCTCAGGTCCATTACTATATTACTATATTGTGCTTGCATTGTATGAAGTCATTTGTACTTTGAGGGACATGTGAATGGTAAGGGAATGGAAGGTGATTTTTTTAAGAGGAACGTCATGAAAGAGAGCTAAATTATGTACAGTTACAAGTGCCTTCATTATTGACAATGCCTGAACTGTGGACATGCTGAGATATAATGGGGAATTGCAGCTTCAGGGAGCCATCTGTGGATCTCAATGCAAAATCATTCAACCCAGAAAAGTTAAAGCAGAAGGAGGTCTATTTTAACTTTTTCAACTGGAAAAAATACTTTATAAGGAAGTTTACAGCAGAGTAAATAGATTTCCGTTGTACCTCAGTTCTGCCTTGTCTTGACCAACTTTCTTTAGGCACTGAACTGGTTTTCAAGCCAGATATGATTTTAATATTATGCTTCTAATATGGAAAATGTTAATGTATATTCTGAAGAACACTTCAACTGCAAAATTTTAAAATAGAGAAATATGTAATTGCAGCAGTTTTATTTTTATTTTCTTGAGTTTGCTGTCTGAAATATATCTCAGGTAATCTGTGTTATTAGTATTTATAATGGGATGTTTTGGAACCTTGTTGTTATCAGTGAGATAAAGTTTAAACTGTCTCTGAAGTAGACTGAATTATCCATTGTTTCATATCAATACATGTAAGATTAATGTGTGCAAATAAAAGGACCTAAAATATATACAGAAAAATAATTAAACAATTTTTATGAAACTGGTAATTGTCTTACATAATCTTTAAGAGGTAAATGTTCTTAGGTGTGTGTAATATAACAAAAATTGGTGTTAATGAGCTTTAGTTACCATTTGCTCAGCCATTTCAATAAAGAGAAAATAGAGAACAAAATGTTCGAATAAAAAATTATCCCATGGCAAGTCTTTAAAACACAGTATCTCATGAAGATTGCTGTACTTGCCACACTGGTTTGGGATTACATGCACTTCCTGCCTAATGCTGACATAAACACGAAAATACTTCAGATTTATGCTAACTATGAATACTTTGGGCCCAAGGTAGAACTCACAGTAGGTAAAAGCAAGCAAAATATACATCAAAGGTGGTGAAACATGGGCAAATACAACACTTAGTGTTTAGAACTGTAAAACTCAGAAATATTTCCTTTTCATTGTTGAAGAGAAATTACAGAGTATGAACATGTAATCATGGTTTGATATTAAAAGTAAGCCACAAATGTCTAATGTTTGAACTGGGGGGAAGGGAAATAGGTGTGTTGGTGACATACAGGAAGATGATGTGCTCAGTGTTTTGACTTAGTCTAAGAAATAGTTTTCACTTTTCTCTGTCACTGATCAGCACCAGCAGTTTCCTCAGGCACTTCTGTGGTTTCAGCTAGTAAACATTGGCACTGTTTTGAGGTGGAACTGTGTTAGACATGCTAGTTTTCTAATAGTCTACGGCACAGATAAATTTTTTAAAATTATTTTCGTAATGCTTCTTAGACAATGTGTGGTAGTTTTTTCTAGTTATTGAATCTATGTGAATGTATTGAATGTACAAAGCTTCCGTGTTTTTTATAACAGTTTTAATTGCTCATCTTTTCAGTCTGTCGTATGTTCTCTTACATTCATTTACACTGTTTTTGATATATAAAATGTTTTGTAGTAAATAGGAATCAAGCTCATTTTTCATGATGGTTTCTCTTCATCCTATTCTGTGTTTCAAGGTGATTTATCAGAAACAGATTATTTGATAGATTTGTGCTGTTTTTCTTAATAATAGGTGCTTTGCCTTACACATTCCTAATTGAATTGTTTTACAGATATCTCAAATACGTTTTTCTCCATTTTGGGATAACAGCCTTTCAAACACAAAGAATGCAAGAATGACACAAAGATGTTGTTGTAGAAACATCTCAATCAAAAGTCCACTAAGAGAATATGAAGTAACAGAAAAATGAGAATTCAGTGAAGTAAAACGAGTAGAAATTAAAAAGAGGAAGAATATTCCCAGGAGCTTCTAGAGGCAGCTGACCCAGAACAGATTGACTAAACATAATCTGTGATTCTGTGATTCTGTGTACTACCTATAATCTTTTAAACTTTATAGTGAAATGCCATTCAGATTATCATATATCTCACAATTTATTACCAGTTGTTATTTCATCAGTATAATAAGAAGTCCACAGAAATCTTCAGTCATTAGCAGTACTGCTCATTACATTCCCACTGCTTGTCTTTCAATGCCTTCTGTTCTGCCAGTCCTCCCCCATATTGTTTAGTAGGATCATACTTTAAGACACTTTCTACTTCTGTAAAAAAATATATATATTATTATTTTTCAGTCATTCCAAGCATTGCTTTGAACTGTTCAGTTTCTAGACAGAAAAGAAGATAGCCAATCCAAGGCAAACATGAAAAAGCAGCAACAAAGCTATACCTTGAAATTATACATATTCATATGTTGTATTTTTAATGCAAAATACCTTTGTTACTCACAAAATAACAAACAAATAATGCATTAGGAAGGAGAAGAAAAATGTCTGGGACTAAACATGTTAATTTAATGTATGAATGCATGCAAATAGATAAAAAGTACATGGGATCTATTATAGTGAGAAGATCAGCTCATTTGACAAAAGGTCTTGATGATAAGTTTGGTTTCTTTTTTTTGTCTTTGTCTCTGCATGGATTTCTTAATGATTTATCTTATGCTTTGATATGCCACCACATATCTATAGTATCTAGCACAGCTTTGATCTTTAATGAATTCTTCCTTATATCAGTGTTGTCAGGGAACAGTATTACCTATTATTTTCCCTTCAGACAGGAAGTCTTTCTGCAAGTCAGTCGTGGGCTGGATTTTTAAGGGTACTTGGGCACCTAGTGACTCAGGCAAGTTCCTAGCAGAACTGACAAAAGCCTGACTGTCTAAGTCCCGTTATTACAATAAATATTATGTATTGCATTTTTCAAAATTGTACTGTGGCCTATCTGGATTTGCAGACCCTAAATACTTTTTAAAAATCCTGAAGAGTTTTTAAAATGTAGCAAGTGACTTCCCAGAAGTTTTCAGTCAAGCTGAAACCACGTCTTCTGATTCCATTAATGTTGGATCTATGATAAATCCTCTTGTTATATGACTAAATATTAAATGTTAATTATACTATCTTAAAAGGAGCAGGTTGTATACCCAGGGGAACAAGCTAGCTCTTAAACTATGTGTAAGGGAATGATTGCAAGAGGTTTTTGGTTGGTTGTTTTTTTTCTGGTAAGATACTATATTGAATACAACTTTTCAGTACTCATCTGTTATCTATCTAAAACAATCAGATTACTACAATAATTAATAAAATGGAAGTGGCACAAACCTCCATTTTTTAAGTGCTACTTATTCTGGAAAACTTTAAAATAATCTCTTTTACTGTATTAAAATATTAAATGAAGCTAATTATCTGTGATATGTATCAGTGATATTCCAAACCACTGGAAAATTCTTTCATTGGAGCAAGAAACACGTATGAGAGTCATTAGTATTAGTTAAAATATACAGGTAAGCATAATTCCATAGTTTGTGCAAGATCTGCTAAATGTGTCTGGTGAAAAACAATTCATATTGATTTTGATTATTTTTATTTTTTTAACATGCCTACAGCATGATCGCTTTTACAATGCTTTTTTGCCACATCTCCACCTTACCTAACATCTGTCAGGCATCTGGTTACCTGAGACCAATGCACATTATTATTCTGTTTAACACCATCTCATTATTTCCTTCCACTATCTAGTCTGCATGTGCTTGCACTTTTTTTTTTGATGTTGTTGTTTAGAATTCAGTCTTTTCAAATTCATATCTGAGTCCTTCTTGTCTCTACGCAGTGCAGTGCACTTGTATATGTCAATACTTCAGGAGTATTGTGACATAATAATGATGTCAGCTATCCTTGCAGTTAATTCACTAGATCTGATTGTCTACCGCTTTGTGCTTTCGAAAAGCACAGTTGCCATAAAAGTGATACCAAATCATAATTTTGCATTTCCAATGGCAATAGAAATTTATGACCGTTTTTCATAGACATCTGTGACAAAAGGAAATTCACTGAGAACAATCAAAGCTTATCTGTATGGGTTTCTTGGCCTGAAAAACAAACTGGACTTCAAAAGACATCTCATAAGCATCTTTCAGTAGACTGGCTAATGCTTAATCGAAACACACGTAACCATTGTCTGCATAATTAACTCTAAAGTTGTGGGGTTTCTCGTTCTTGTTCCTGTTTTTTAAAGTCATTTTCTCTTGATCATCACAAAAAGCTTCATATTGAAAGTTTATCTTCTTTTGTAAAGTTATCAATTTGTAATGAAGAAAATTTTAGCATCTGTAAATATCCTGATATTTTTCAAGTATGCAATGGGAAGGTCTGCATTTTAATTCACATTTCATTTATTACAAGTGGAACATCAATCTCTACCAGAGATTAATGTTAGTGTTGATATCTGCTTCCAAAATTCCTTTCCCGAGGTTGCAGAAAAATACAACTAGCTGCACAATACATTGATCTCTACTCATGAAGAAAACCGAGAAAAATAGGACAAACATTTTATGCCTTCATATCCATTCAAATCCATATATAAAGAGTCCAACTTTATCAAACAGCCAGTGTGAAATGATCACTATTGCAAAAGAGAAGGAAGTTGTACCTCACATTTAAGAGACTCAAATCTTCAGAGGTACTTCAATTCCTTTTGCATCAGTAGTTTGACAAGTAATGTATTTCTCCATTACAGTGTTACCATTTAGTCATGAATAGGTGTGTAAGATATTAATTATTTTTTAACTCCACTTTCTAGTTTTTCTTACTGTTATTTTGCAGTGATAATTTTGCAAGGTAGTTGAAAATCAGACCAAATGCAGAGTAATGGAGACTTAGGCTCCAGTATCTGTCTTCAACTTTCATATTTCAATTTCTAAAGTGTGTGTAAATGTTCTATCTTTGTATGTAGAGGCCATATCCATTATAAGATCAACTGAATATAAACTTTACATTATCTACCCCCACCTCCCCTCCCCGAGGTTTTAAGGCTTTTGTCCTTATTTCCTATAGTTTTATTGGCTAACAACAGTCATAATACTAAAGGTAGGGAATTCTACTCATGACTTTACAGCCATCCTTTGTTTTGATATGTAAATCATGCATGTGATAATCATGTATGTGATTGTGAGTATCTGAACCAAGAACACTTTATGGCTGTCATTCTTCATCTCCCCTTCTGTTTCAATGAATTTCTGTTTTTTCCTCTTCTTTTATTTTTTTTTTTTATTTTTTTATTTTTGCACAGTAATAGAATGACTGCAAATGGAGAACTGGAGGATGGCCAAGAAACATAGTCTGGTGTTTAGGGAAATCTAAAAGACAATTGAATTCCCTCAGGCAGAATCAAGAATTTCTGAAGCAGGAAGAATGCTGTAATTACAAGCTTCACTGTAGTGTTACTGCTTTCTGTTGTTGTTGTTGTTTTTATTTGAGAGGTTTTTAAGAACAGAAAGGGGAACAGGGCATAACATTCACTTGCTGTATTTAGGATAAAGTTGTGACCCTCGTAGCACTTCATAAGAGACCTGTTATATTCTATGCGTTTTAAGAATGCCTGCTAGTTCATGAAGACATGGGCAAAGGAATGGTCTTGATCTTCTGTAGAGTCAAGCCCAGGCTAAATATGATCGAGCTGTTCAGCTCCTTGATCACAGCAATACGGAAGTATAGCAAAGCACAGAGTGAATTTTAGACACCTGATAAACTTGTATGTAAAATACTGAGTGTCTTTGAGTGTATTTTTAATTTCCTTCCAAAAAGGGAATAAAATAAATAAAATAAAATAAAAGGGGAGGGGGGGGGGAGAGGGAGTAGGGGCATCAGTGGAACAGGAGATTTCTAGATGACAATTTTTATTGAGGTAAAATTTAGCTACTTAAATCCCACTTTATGTAGTGTTGAGGAACACTCAGGAAGATGAGGCAGTATCTTACAACATAAATCCACACAAATTAGTGTCTACAGATTGCTTAATTACCCAATACATCTCTTCCTAACATTGCTGAAGGTCCTACCTTAGTATGTTATTAATATGCCTTGTTCTGATTTACATAAATAACTTCATTTGGAAAATCTCAAAGTATTAAGCAGGAATAAAAAACAAAACACGGAAATGTGTCATGAATGATATTGTTTCACATTGGATAATAAACTGTGTGTCCTGGAGCTCCATACGAATCTTTTTGTGAATATCTAATCTTTATTCTTCTTGGCTAAAGAAGCCCAGGCTTTTAAGGCTATGTCAGACAATGTCCTTTTTTTTACAATTGCCAACCAGACTTAGGAAGCTATACCTTACATTAAAGAGGCTCAAATCCTCAGAGTTACTTCAATTCTAGTTGCATTAGTGGTTTTAATCTCCAACTTAGTACAACATTTCTTTATTCCCCAATACTTTCTAGAAACAACTGTAGATACAAAGAATATTTGTGTAACGTCAACACTTAGTAGACAACGCATCATGGACATGTGATCATACTACAAATCTGTGTGATCCATCATTGCATGTTTTCGAGGTTTGTAGGTTGGAGAACCAGGAAAAGTTTTAACTTTTTCAATAAAAAATAGTTTGACTAAGGCAAAAGAGCATGTATCAAAGATGCATTGTCAAAATAACTAAGAAAACTGTTCGGATTTAAATACCTTGTCTTAATATTCTTGCATAGCGAATTGTTTGAGCAACCAGGATTAAACAACTATTGCTGAATAACGTACTGTTTCTTCCTGGAATTATATTATCTTATGACATCTCTCAATCTGCTGGGTGGATATTTAAAGCAATGTGCAGATCATATTTGCATGTTGGTGTCTACTCCTTCTTTCTCCCTAGTTTTGTAAATTCCTAAAGTATGAATGCATCAGAAGAAATTCACTGGCTGTGCATGAAACGATTACATGCGAAAAACAGTAACTGCTCTGTTTCTTAAAGCTGAGATCAAGCCAAAGTAACTCTTTGTGCTATTAAGGATTAAACCTTCTCTATTTTGTGCTTCAACATCTACAGAAAACTTGGCATGCACATGAACCTTCTTTATTGTCTATATTGCTGGGAGAGAGAGCTGCTTTCTTTTACTGTAGACAACTGCTGAAACTAAAGCAGCTGGATCTGTTTTCTTTGTGTTGTTTTTTAAGAAAGAAGAAATGTTGACAGCAATAATAAAATGTAATATTTCAGTGCCCAAGAAAATAATTAAATACAGTTAACTCTTTTACTGTTAGTGTATTTTGATACTGAGAGGTCAGTCTCTCAACTCTTGGTCTGCTACTCTTGGCAGGTAACCAATGTTATTTATCCTGAATTTGCTAATTCACTCTTATAAACAAGATGAGTTTAAAAACTTTTGTTTATAGGTCTAAATTGTTTGAGATGAGCAGTGCATGTGAATTATGAATTTAATTAATTTCATTGTATATAAATATTCTTTTTATGTTACATGTGGATTTTCACATTGTATAATGGTTCTAATGTGCACTATAGTGTAAAACAAACATTCAGACCTTTACATAAGATTAAATAACTTCTTGCTATAGCTTCATCTTTACTGAAGACGTATTTTGTAAACAGAAAAAAATTCTTTTTAATTCTCCAAGCTAGAGACCAATTAATACTTGTAAAAGATTCTATGATCTCAAACTGAAATACTAGGGAACATTAATAAATACCTACATTTTATGCTTCATAATATCATCTATATATTGTCACTTCTGTAGCTGACTGTAGACACAAGTTTAATTTCATTTATAAATTAACTCTTTCATTAATAAATTAACTCTTTGCTGTTGTTTTTCCATTGAAATGTTTTCAAAACTCCTGGGACTCAAAGACAAATTTCTCAATATGTAAGTTAATTGTGTGTTTAGATTCAATTATATGTGAAACAGAGAACATTCACTTGCTCGCTTAGTGGTGTTGTCTTCTTATTTCTAGAGGTCATAAAAAAAGAAAGCATATAATAAGCTGGAGCAGAGCTGTGGCTTGTGTTAGATTAAAGAGATTGCCTCCACCGCATTTCTTCTTCTGCTTCTCCTTCTTCTGCTTCTCCTTCTTCTGCTTCTCCTTTTTTTTTTTTTTAAAAATTCTAAAGTAATTTCGGCCACATTGCTTAGAATTCATAGAGATCAACTTCCAGCCTGCACATCCACTTCTATCAAGCACTTACATGCTTGAAAAGTTGGAAAAAAGTGCATGCAATGACTTTGTATGTATGGAAAGATTGACTTTGCCTTCAGAAATTAAGTAAGGAGATAATAAACAAAAGTGCTGAAAAAATGAGCATTGAAAGATTTGGCTTTTTTTCATATATCTATCGCATATTGGACTATACACTTGAATTTATGTTGTAGCTATTACTTCATGAGCAGTTCAGTGCTGTGTTCCATAGAACATTTCCCAAAGATTACCTCCCAGAATATCTTAGAGCTAAAGAAATTCCATCTGAAGAAAAGAAAACCAATTTCTTTCCTGACTGTTATTTTAGATGATGATCTTGGAAGCTTTTTAGACAAACTAGAGATATTTGACTTGATAATACAAAGAAATGAACAGAAAAAAGAAATGAGAAGGGAAATTTGGAGAAAACAAATATTATCCCTATCTAGAAATAGTTTATTCCCATTTGGTAGAAAGTGTCTTTAGGATCCTTCTGCATAAAGCTGATGTTACATTAAAGTCAGTGATAGTTCAGCAGATACTTAAAATTAAGAAATTAAATTCAAATACTTCCTTGAATTATAGTGGACATTTTTCTTCTTCTTTCTTTCTTTTTCGTCCTTCTCTCCTGTCTTTCTCTCCTGTCTATCTGTCTGTCTTTCTGTCTGTCTTTCTGTCTGTCTTTCTGTCTTTTTTCCTCCAGAAGTTTATCCTTGGCAACAGATAACTGTTCGTTTTTTCTACTTGTTCAGGGAAAAAAAAAAAAGGCAAAGAGATAGAAGAATTTGACCATTGCTGGAATTTGTATGATAAAACTACCAGCTGAGAGATCTTCACTGTATTATTATTTTTTCATAACCTGGAGGAGAGAAACTTTTCAATCTCTTTAAGCTAAGGTTTTTTGTTTCTTACATTGCTATCAAATTACTGCATATTTGCAAGTATATTTTTTGTTGTTTGTAATCTGTAAATGACAAGGTTTTGCTACCCTGGTTCTGTTGCAATCCTCTTAAATATCCAACCCATTTTTTTTTTTAACTCATAAATTTGCAATGAATGTACCAGGATTCACAATCTTTCCTTTAATTCTCTACTCAGAAGATTCATTATCTTTTGATCGTAAACTGTTTATAAACCATATTGCATTTGTAATTCTCCAGCACTGTTCATCACTACTAAGAACTTACCCATACAAATTATTTTGAAAACTTATTTTGAAAAACTTTCAGGCACAGCATGTTGGATTTTTTTCTTTTTCACTCATGGTCTGCTCCTGTGTGACTCATACTTCATTTAAAAATGGCTTTGGATTTCATAACATCTCAAAGTCTTCCGTTTGTTGGAAATCAAACTGAGTAATTAGAACAAAATCTAACCATTCATTTCACTGAAAACTTAGCCAGAAAAGATGACTGCAAAATGCAGGCTATTTGCTTTTGAGAATAAGCTACTTTATAAACCATAGAGTGATGCGCACATTTTCTCTTGGCAGCATGTTAGGGGTGAGATTTTGAGAGCCCTTCGTATTGACCTAGTCTTGTTCTCATTTCAGACACTTCTAATGACTGCAAAAGAAAGGAGCTCTGTCAATGCTGTGTTGCTGTAAATCCTATCTGTCCTGTTTAGTAGGAGTTATCATCTTGTATTATGTATTATGAATAAAAAGACTCATATAAACAATTTAAGGGGAAAATCCATGACTTTGGAGTAATGTTAAGCATGTCAGTGCCGACAGAGAGCGACGTGAAACTGCAGATTCAGACAAAGCCTTGTAGTCTCAATAGTGCTGCAGCTCCATTTAAGTTAAAACTGTCGATACTGAATGAGGATGAATATATTAACGTGCCTTTGAGAGGGAAAAGCAACAGAAAAAATGCTTGATTGTCATAAATATGGGTCTATTTTGATTGCTGCTTTTATATATACTTCTGCAGATACTTTTTTTTCTTTTAAATAAACATTTTTTCCTTTAATTTCAGTGGGTTAAGTAAAAGGTTTAAAACTTTTAAATCACAGTAAGACCTAGGCCACCACATTTCTCTTATACATTTTTGTATTGTTCCCTAAACACTGCATTTTGAATGAGTTCATTAAACTGTATGTTATATAATCTGAAAATCCTTTACCTGGATAAAAATATAACTACAGTGCTAGTTAGAGATTGTCTGGGTTTCTCTCTGTAACTTTCATACTGTTCTCCATTGGCCTATCAGGCTTCCCTCTTTCTCCTGTCTGTGAAGGTATGAACAACATGACTGACAGGTAACTTGGGCTTCCTTTGATAAAAAGATTGTTCTGATTATTTTAAAATCTTATTTCTTAGCAGAAGGGGAAACTCTATATTAATTTTCCATAACCTTTTCAACAGTTCAAAACATTTTTAAATCAAGAAATCTAAAGAGACAACGTGAAAGTAAGTCTTGGGATTTGGGGTGTCTAGGGAATACTGAGTAAGGCAGCAAGCACAGGTAAGGAATAATGGTGGTGAAATGTGTGTGTAGTTCTGCTACATTTTTCACTGTACCTGAAAAATTTAACTAGGATTTTTCATAGAAAGAGAACAAAAACCCCTAGAATGAATTCCTACTTATCTTTTGTTCTTGTGCATCTTGGCAGTAAATACCTATCTTGTTGTCTTAGTTTCTAACAGAAGTTACGCTTCTCATAGTGCCTAGTATAAAGCTATGTTGTGACCTCAGAGGATAAACAAAAACTGATAACACCCTGGCAGTGCTGAACGGAGCCGAGGACATAACTCAGTTCCGCATTCCTCTGCCAGTGAAACAGTTAGGGGGGGCATAAGGAGCTGGAAACTGGGCGGGGACAGGACCAGGGCAGCTGACCCAAATTGACCAAAGAGCTATTCCATACCATATAACATCATGTGATTGGTTTGTTGGGGTTGCGGGTGCTCTTCGTTACGGAAGGGGCTAGTCGGGAGGAAGGGTCGCTGCTGGCTGTGAGCCCTTGCTCTGCGTATCCTCTTTGTATATATGTAGTTATTTCTTTTGTTCTCTTTACTATTTTAGTAAATAGCATTTATCTCAACCCATGCATTTTACTGCATATCTCTCTATTTCTCTCCCCCGTCCCATCTGGGGAGGGGGGAGGGTGAGTGAATAACTGTGTGGAACTTAGCTATCTGTTGAGTCAAACCACAACACTTGTTTAAGCTTTTTTTTTTTCATTTGTATCTTATTTTAGATACTCTTAATTAAACCATGAGAATATCCACTGCACCAAATGCATTAAAACAGACAATATTGCTAATGCTGGCCGTTGTGGTAAAGGAAAGAGAAGGACTTGGGAGGTAGCTGATCTAGGTTATGCTAATGTGAATAGAATGAATAAATTGGACTTGCTGCTTTTGTGTAGAAAATCAAAACAATATAGCTTTCAGAACAGTCAATCTCTTTAAAGCTGTGACATTCACTTCAAAAGTGTTCATACTTTTCTTTAATTTTCTCTTTTTTGTTTTTTTTTTTTTTTATCTTTGTGCTTCTCCTTGGTTGGCAGATCCCCGAGTG
>WBMW01003757.1:0-13577 GCA_013396635.1 Penelope pileata
TATAGCCTCCTATTTTGCAGTGATGATTCTTTAGTTCTAAGACTTTCCATTTATTAATTCTCTAATTGTTGGTTTCAAAAATGAAAATGGGTGAATAATTGATCCACTTTCTTTTTCCAGTGGGTTGTACCTCCCCTGTAAAGAACAGGACCTTGTTAATGATCTGAGATGTTAAAACATCAACTGATAAGAATTTTTTTATTGTATTTTTTTAAAACACATTAAAGGTATAGTTGTATATTGGAACACTTATACTTTGTGCAAAGATTCTAGTCTTCATACACATCTTGGAGCCTCTGTTTCAAGCATGAACTTTGTCATTTCCTTTGTATCTATGCACGGGCAGAAGAATACATGCAAGTGTCCATTCTGCTATGAACAAAAATAAAGCCACTCCAGATCTGGTTCTGTTGGTCAGTTTTCCAGGATTTTCTGAGTATGCCCTGAGATGTGCATGTTATGCTCCTTCATGTCCTTGCCATAAGTTCCATCATTCACTTGTCCCACTTTCAACACTCTGACAAAAATATATTTATAGCAAGCATCAAGCAACATTCTTGTTTATATTTTTTAGCTGGGAAAAAAATGGAATGGGCACAAAGGGACGCAGATTAAATCTGAGAGGGGACATAAGTTGAATGGACGGTCAGTATATGATACAATCATAGACTCCTACTTGGTTCTGTTTTCCACCAACAAGATGCATACCTCACCTCCTGAAAGATCTAACAGAGAAATATTTGTCTATGCCACAAAAAAGACATGGCAACTCTCTCTCTTGTCAGCTTCTGCTAAACTCCTCTTGTAGCCTAGGTTACCAGGTGCAGATAAAGGGCACTCATTGCAGTTGCTTTGTGTTTTCCTAGGTTCATGAGTGCCTACCAAGAGTTGAAATGTTCATATTTAATAAATATTTATGGAACACAATCTGCACAGAAATGGGTTAGATGTAGTCATGTATGTATACTGCATAATATAAACTAAGAATGCAGGTGTGCCTAGAGTCTAGGTCCACACTTCCATGCGTTGTTTTAGTCACCAGCAATGACTGCTAAATTGTATCCTTATCTATACAGAAACTTTGGAACAGACAGAACTTAATCTTAGACAGATGCTTAAGCTGTTTCATCCCAAGTCTCAGAGCCTTTCAAGCTTCAGAAGAATGAGTACTGATTAAACAAACTGTCTGAGAGACATCTAGGAGATGTTTTTGTTTGTTTAAGATTCAGCTTGACTGAAAATACAAAACAGAATGATATTTCCTCTTCTAGGTAAAGGGGTTTTCTATATGCAAAGCCCCTAATACTTCAAAATTTGTGCCTGTGTCTATGACCATAAGGTCTTTCCTCTCCCCAGTTTCTAGTCTGAGACTTTGCAGAAACCAACTTCATTGCAATTCCGCTAAACTATTACTGCACGTAGCAGCATTAGGTAAAAAGAACGTTGTGTGTATAGGCGTGCTAATGTAATTAGTGTCTTTTGTAGGTGGTTTTTTTTTTTTTTTTTTTTTTTTTTTTTTTTTATTTTTTTTTTTTTTTTTTGAGGTTTTTTTTTTTTTTTTTTTTTTTTTATGAAATGTCCTTTAGGTATTTTGAGAGCTTTTGTTTAAAAAATGAATATATATATATTTATATGCTTAAAGTGATATGCTTTCATACTGTAGTTTCCTGAAGCCCTTGACACTTCTTGTCTAAAAGAGTTTATCCAGCTCCAGTAAGGACAGTATGCAGATAATGTGGATAGCACCAAGAGAACAGGAGTTGGACTTGATGAGCCTGGTGTGTCCCTTCCAACTCAAAATATTCTATGACTCTATTATGTCTAAAGAGAAGAGGTCATGTGAGACATCCACGAGTTAAAGTTGTTTTCTTGAAAGAGCAAATTTATGAGAGATTTTTTCCTAAGCATATCCAATCCCATTGCTTGGGACATACTTCCTTGCTAGAATCTGCCTCAGAGGAGCAGATTTATGGAAAGATGAATTATTAAGTGTCATGGGAATGGAAAATGGCTATGTTCACTGGTGAATGAAGATGCAGTTTGTCTGGTTGTGTTAGCGTAGGTATTAAGTGTATGCAAGCACATGATTTTCTGAACTTTTCTGTCATCTTGTGAGCCAGCAACATAATCTGAAGCTGCAGAAAGGGCCACAACCATAGAGAGCCAATATATCTGATGAACCTCCTCCCAGGCATCCCTCCAGCTTATGGGACACTAATCATAGATCAGATCCAGAATGCATTCCATTTTGCAATGAGACAGGAAGAAGTGTTATGGCAGGAAAATGGGAAGATTGAAATCCCAGGAATCCTACATATCCATGGATAAGGAGGGACTGGTACTATAGTCAAAATAAGCTGCATTACAAATGGACTCTTCATCATTTTACTTTTGTTTGGAGAAAAGAGGAGGCTGGTTTGCCTCAATAGAAGACAGCTTGAACAAAAATGTAACCTTCGTAATACTAGTTGTTGTCCATAAGGTCTGCCTTAGAAGTTTAATAAGTACAGACAAACTCTGTATCTTACCTGAATATTAAACTGGCACTTAAGAATCCAGACTGTGTAATTATTTTTAAAACTTCATAAATAATGATAAGAATGCATGTGATCTGTATAATGAGGCCGAATGTCTGACTGCATCCCAAGCTAATTTATTTCACGTGGACCTGTTACCACCCAGGAGTAATAGCCATCCATAGCAGTCTATGCCTATCTTGTCTACAAGCATGAGGATTCTTAAGATGTTATTGTGTCATTTTTGAACAAACCTTGGTTGGACCTCCTCCAGGTCTGGAGAATATCAGTGAACAAGTTAGTGTTCCAGCAGAGTCTGCTGGTACAGTCACAAAGGCAAATAGGGCTATCAGTTCTTCTGATATACAATGTTAACTATTTTGTCTAATACAAAAATACAAAATAGTTAATGGATGGACATGAACAAATTCACACCACTTTGTTCAATAACAAATAGATATTATCCAGCATGACTACTTGCTTTTTTTTTTCCTACATTCTGAATGGAAACATTTTAAATTAAGATTAATTAAAATTATAAATGATTAAATAATTTAAAATCTCAAAAGACAAACTATTATGGTAATATACAAAACAGAAAACAGAGAAGATTTAAAGAATGATTCTTTTAATGTCTGAAATGGGTGTGTACTACAAAAAAAAAAAAGAAGAAAAGAAAAAGAAAAACTCAAAACAGCAGTGTTATATCTGACAACAGCTAGTCCTGAAATGCTTTATGTATTCAATAGTTTCCAGTCAACCCAAGCAGATGAAGCTAAACTTCAAAACCATGTTACAAAATTTAGAATGTTATTGCACTCCACTAGAAAATGAAACATACAGGAGAGGTTATTATTTTTTTTTTTTCAGAGAGCATGGAAAGAAGGTGATATCATCGAAGTGTTTGTGACTGATCTAAAGCTGAAGAGTAACAAAGGAATGAGGAATGTAAACCACCTGAGTGTCTGATAGAATAACACAAGTGATGAGAGAGCAACACACAGGAGAAACTAAAAACTGACAAAGATGCTCAGAGTTGACAAACTGCTAGATCTCATCAGACAATTAAATTATCAAATCCAGGTTATAATTTTTCTGTTAACAATAAACACTTGAAAAATATTTAAGACTGTCAGGTCTGGTTTGGTTTAGTTTAGTTTGTTTTTTCAGTCTCACAGACTTTTTAATGAATAGGCAGCAAAACCAAATAAAGAAAACATTTGATGTGAACACCTTCATTCTTTATTTCCCAAAATGGGACTTCCTTCTTCTTGTTAGATCTTTCTTCTAAGGTGATTCGGAGACGTGCAAGGAGGATATTTACTTTTTCTTTTTTTTTGGAATAAAACTTGTTTTTCTCAGAGCAAAACTGAAAGATCAGGAAAAATAATATGAAGAAAATAAGCACTGAAAAAGCATCTTTTACTAAAAAAAGGGTTTTATTATTAATATTATTAAAGTAATGTCATTCTATATAAGGGAGGAGCTAACACTTCTTAATCTCATCAAAAATCGGTGGAAACTCATTTCTGAAGTGAAATTAGGGCTGATTTGAAAATCTTTTCTTGCATCAAAATAAATATTTACTGGACTTCATAATTCATTCGTAACAGATTCTTATTATGTTAATGGCAGTTAACTATTTATATACTTGGGAATACTGCACAGGGCAGCAATATTTGTATGTAATTAAGTACAGTTGAGAAGCAGATACAAAGACTTTTGAGAATATGATATAGAAAATTCCACACTACTGTACTTGAGAGAGGTAACTCATGTATTTATGAAACCTCATTTAAGGGTACAGAGCTAGCAAGAGCCTGGCAAAATATCTAATAGATGCAAAGTTTCACAAAGTAGACAAGAAGACATTCAATGCTTTTCTATTAAATAACCTGTCTGAGGCATACATGGAAGGGTAATGACTTCTTGAGAACTTTTACAAAGGATAGTTTCAAATCCTGAGATATATAACTATTTAGGCTGCTCTCTCCATTTGATTTATTATTATTATTTTTATATATAATATTACTATTGAATTTTACATTTAAGATAAAATGCTCAAGCAATCTTCATCTATGATGAAACCTACACCTTTTGGGGAAAAGCAGCATTCTCTCGTTCATGATCTAAACACTTTTATTCACTTGGGCACTACATCTTCAGTGAATGAATAGATTAATATTTTGTGAACTCCAAACAAGCTCAGGTGTGAGGTAGGTTCTTGCCTAACTTGATTTCACAGCATTTAGATTTTTGTGCGTGTGTCCCAAACAAGAAAACTGGACAACTCAATATGGACTCATGGAAACCCAATTGTTGTGAGCCCTGCATATCTGTAGGATAACTTAGAGACTTCTGAGTGCCACAGATACCTGAATATAGGATTTAACAATGTAAATTAATTTGTGAATCCACTTTGAGGGCAGTGCCAAGGAAATAAATAATCAGAGAATATCATGGGAAAGTTACAGACTGTGCTGAAAACATAGTAAATCTTTCTCATTTGAAATCTATATTCTTCATGACTACTAATCACAGACATCAGCTGAAAAACTCCTAGTGATTTCTCTGAGAACTGGATGAGGTTATTGCCTACGTTTTCTTTCATGACTGTAGAAGTACTTGTATGGTGTAGCCTGATAAGCAATTCTGCTCTGATGAGTGGCAGCCTCGAGGGGATCCTGAAGAGCTATCCATTACACAAAATACTGTAGCAAATTAATCTTCTTTTAAGAAGAAAGGGAGCCTCTATAGGACATATATTTTCACTTTAATGTGCCTGTATTCTATTTGTGCCACTGTTACCGCAATACCAATCACCTTCCAAGCTCATTTCCTATTCACAGCAGAGTTTGGAAATGGAAAAAGCAGACTATTGTTTTGACACTACTGAGTGTAGCACCTCGCTACTAAGTCATGAGACTACTCAAGTCAAAGAAAGATCTGTCTCAGATCCCAAATTATTAAAAGTCATTTAGGAAGCACGCATTTCAACATATTAGAAGCCATTTAGGAAGCATGCAATTTAACAGCTGCAGATTTATTCCATATCTATGTAATGTAAGAGATATCAATGCTCAGAAGGAAACAAAGCTCACTATTCTCTCTTTGGTTACTTTTTTTGCTGTTTGCAGCATCTCCAGGACCTATTCATCCTATCTTTGTTTCCACACAACAGTCCATCTAATTGTTCTCTTACCTAAGCATCAGTTCTTGAACAACATCAGACTTACAGTCATGTAGTCATTTAACAATATTGTCTGTTCTGAAGTATATTCTTCACACTAGTCCATCTCAATTAAGCCTTTAAGATGCAAGAAGGGAATACAGATCATAAAGATACCAGGCCTGGAACTTCTTAACTCACAATTGTCTGTGTTTTCACTCATCACTGGACCTTTGAACTCATGCAATGTGAGTAAAACTGATGTGCTTGTCTCTGAGATTGGAAGTTTGGGCTGGAGACATATAATACAAGTATTTAAATGCTATATTTTGATGCCTCTGTGGTGTGCCAGATTTTGGCTAAGAAAGGAATAAGGGATTTGATTTGATGAGAGAACGTAGACCACAGAACTAACTGCTGCAAAATATTCTTTAAAAAAGTGTCTGCGCTGTTGGATACACTGCTGAATACCCAGCGGCTTTTGTACTTTCTCAGAATCATCAGCGTATACTCACTGTATGGATTTCTCCTTGCTATTGTGAGTATAAAGTACAAGTGCTGCTCTCCCATAGAATGTGGATGATAAAATTATTTTTCACAAATAAACTAAAAAGTACACGGTGAGAGGAAGTGAATAGTATAGTTCAGTAAATTATTTGTACATAAGAATTTCTTCATAACACTCAGAAATTCATTTTACCTCATTTACATTTAATTTCAAGACTGATTCAATCACAGTCAGAAAGCACAATGGAAAAGTCATATTATTCACGCATAATAACTGGAAATTATACACCATTTGAAGGAGCATAAGGAAAAGGCATATTGTTGAGGAAAATGAATTTCTAATGTAGATATGGGCTTTTTTTTTCCACTGAGATTGCAAACACCTTTTCATAGATACTTACGCATTTCAGACTTTTCTACTACAAAAACAGCAAATGTCTTAACATATTTCTGCACCTTTATTAGAAAATAATGGGAAAGAAAATAATTAGTAGTTTCTTCATTTTAAATAAATCTATTTCTCTGTCTACAAGTGCTGTTATTCTGACTACATTTCTTTCATCTGAGAACAGGCCAAACAGCCTGTGACAGTTGCAACAGACCAGAAAAATGAGCACTGCAATCAAAGTAATTTTGCTAATAGTGAGAGTAAGCAAAATGTGTTTAAAATTCATTTTCAATACCAAAATGGTTTAAATACAGAGAAGCCTTAGTAAGGGTTAACTATTGAGAAATGTCACATATGTTAACATCCTGGCGTTCCTTAAACTTCAGAAATACCATAAAAATTCCTTCACAATCTGAATGTGTAGAACCTGCTAAAATTCTCTAGAAAACTTATTCTGTATGAGGTTCACAAAGGAGGAAAGTCTATCTTTAGTTCTTCTCTATAAACATGCACTTAGCTCTCTTCGATCTATTACAGACTGACTTAGTGCATGTCTGGTGGCTTCACATCAATGACTAACTAAACTCCACCACACTGCTCTCTCTCTCCCTCTCCTCAGGGGAAAAGGAGGAGAAAATACAATGAAAAAGGGCTCAAGTTTTGAGATAAGGACAAGACAGAACAGACTCAGCACAGGGAGATTAATGTAACGTATTGCCTATTTATAACAGATAAGATCAGTGAGAACTAAAAGCAAACTAAAAACACTTCCCCTTCGTTGATCTTCTACCTCCTCCTGAATGGTGCAGGGAAATAGGGACTAGGGGCTGCAGTCAGTCCATAATGCTTCTTCTCTGCCACTCGTTCATGGTCACTGTCTGACCCTGCTCCATTTGGGGTCCCTCCCACAGGATGTCATCATTACCAAATTGATCTTGTGTGGGCTTTCCACAGGCTGCAGCTGTTTAAGAACTGCTCCAACATGGGTCTGTACCACAGGGCCCATCCTTCAGAAGCGGACTGCTCCAGCATGGGTCTCTGAGGGAGGCAGCTCCTCCTGATCTGCTGATCCACCATAGGCTCTTCTCCACAGGCTGCAGCCCTGGCCCCGGGCTTGATCCTATGAGGGCTCTGCATGGGCTGCAGCCTCATTCAGGCCACATCCACTGCTGCACCGCATGCACCTCCATGTCTGCACCTGGAGATCTGCTCTGCCTGAGGTCCGTGGGCTACAGGGGGACAGCCTTCTCCACTATGGGCCTCTCGTGGGCTGCAGGGAACTTCTGCTCCACGCCTGGAACAACTTCTTCCCTCCTGCACTGACCTTGTTGGCTGCAGGCCTGCCTCTCACATCTCTCACTTCTCACTCCCAGCTGCTGTTGCACTGCAGTTTATCCCTCTCTTCACTCTGTTCTCCTGGTGGCATACCCAGCATCACTCATGGCTCAGCTCTGGTAGCAGTGGACACCTTTTGGAGCAGCTGGAGCTGGCTCTGATCTGACATAGGGCACCTGCTGGGCTCCACTCACAGAGGCCACTCCTGTGGCTCTCTCACTACAAAAACCTTGCCAATAAAGCATATTGCCAGCATATGCAGTGAATATCATTTTAAAGGATCTCAGATTAAAAATGGGTTAAAAAATTCTCAAAGGGTAAACTTCATATCAGGCTTTGTGCTGAATGATTTACTGTATGTTTTCCTTCACAGTAAATTCCATACTGTATTGCATTAAGTGGGTAGAAGAAGAATGAAGAGAGAACTTAGAGCATTTCTCTGGTCTTCCTGTACACATTCATTTCTGTTCTACTCAGCTTCTATTATTGTAAATAATGGATAAATATTTAGCCAATATTAGTATTTGGTAGGATTTGAGCCAAAAGAAATTAACTTGGGGAATAACGTGTAGTCTTTTCTTCCTGCATGACAAGAATTGGTGTCTTCCAAGGTTATAGACTAATGCTATTTTCTTCAGCTTATCAGCAGAATAGATCTGAAATATTTCATGTTTTAAATAGATTTGTCTTCATGTTCTCATTTTCAAATTCTGCTACAATGAGCTTAAACATATGGATGGAATTTAATCATACCTTCACTGTAAATTGAAGTAGAAATCTAATATTCATAATAACAAGAGTCAGTGTACAATACATTTGTTACTCATACCTTTGTGAATACCTCATAGTTTGAAGACAATTAAAGCCAATAAGAAAGAAAGATTAATTCTATTGATTAGCTTGTCTATTAGATCAAATTTCACTTGAATTTGGTTGTAGTTATTGTCTTTTAGGTCATATATCTCATAGTAATCAGGATGTTCTATGGTTTAGGAAGGAGATTCCAGACAATGTTGAGAAATATTTGAATCTGATGGTAAATAAGCCTAATATGCACCATACATACCAGACTTTAATAAAGAAAAAATATAGAATATCTATGAGGGTTTTTAAATGAATTCAATCAGGTAAAAGACAAAATAATAGATTGAATAAAGAAAACCTGTTTGAGACTTGTCATCTAGTTCCACTTATTTTATCATAGCTGAAGAGATCATCCTGACACATTTTAAAAGCACCTCCTTTAGCACATCCTTTTTCATTCCTCAATATTTTCATCTTAATCACTATTTTAATAAAATATGTCATTTTAAAAGGTAGATACGGATATTTATTTTGGGGGGTTTCATTTGTTTGAATTGCTCATAATTAGCAATCAAAACGACAATATAAACTAGAAGTATAGAAGAAACTTTAAAGAACAATATAGAAATGTGTCTTCTTTCATGTTTCTTTTTTAACAAATTTGTACTTTTTTCTCTAAATTTATTGAAGAAAAACACTGAATAACTAATTTACTGAAGGTGAGACTGTCCTTTCAAATACTGTGGTTCACAAAGCATTGTGAGATTTTCTAGATGTAGACAATCTCACTGTCTTTTCAATTTTGAAATAATATTTTAATGCTCTGTAATTGAAAGAGATTGCACTACTTTATATAGACCGTTTATTTTTTTTGTTAATACTATTATAGTAAAGCAAAGTTTTGTGTTGATGTGTTCAAACATGGAAGAGCTATGGGGTGTAATTCAGATTTCTGTGAGTTAGTGTGCTCAGTAGGTGCCTAGTTTAAGATAATTTTATCCATTTCCTTTTCAGTCAAGAGAGAGAAAAAAAATAATGTTAAATGGCATTTCTTAATGGAGTGCCCTAGAAGTGTTGAATGAATCAACTGCAGAAGTGCTTCTGTCTACCCTTTGACTACAAATGAAAACAAATGACCTGCTTAAACCTGTCTTTTGATGATTAAAAATAGGTGAAATATCTTCTTTTAGAAATTTGTATTTTATTTCCGGACTCATATTTCTGCACTTTCCTCCAGAAAAAAATATTTTGCCTAGCAGCAAGTACGCTTAAACCTGAGCACTTAGAGTTCCATTCTACTTTGCCAAATTGGATTGCTGGGAAAAGAGAAAGAGCTTTCAAGTAAACGGATAATTAATATAGCAGAAAAAAAGTTTGAAAAGATCCAGTAATTGCTAGCTGAAGAAAGACGACTTCCAACAATAATAATAATAATAATAAAAAATACTGTTTTAGAAGTATTCTTGGAACAATCAATTACTGAAACACTTACTGAAACAATTAATAAAATGTATGTAAGCAGAGATGCACTATGAACTAAAGCATTTGTACAAAGAGTATGTGAATAGAAAAATCACTGTGAAAGCATGTGCTGTTAACAATAAAAAGCTGAAATCTAATTCTTAGATATATGCTATATCCAGGAAAGACATGGAACTGTTGGAGTTCATCCAGAGGAGGGCCACAAAAATCATCCAAGGGATGGATCACATCCTCTATGAGGACAGGCTGAGAGAGCTGGGGCTGTTCAGCCTGGAGAAGAGAAGGCTTTGGGCTGACCTGATAGCAGCCTTTCAGTATCTAAAGGAGGCAATAAGAAAGAAGAGGACAGACTCTTTAGCAGGATCTGTGGTGATAGGACAAGGGGAAATGGTTTTCGAACTAGAAGAGTGGAGATTTAGGTTGAACATAAGGAAAAGGTTTTTTTACAATAAGGGTGATGAAGCACTGGAACATGTTGCCCGAAGTGGTGGTGGAAGCCCCATCTCTGGAGATATTCAAGGTCTGACTGGACCGAGCTCTGAGTAACTTGGTCTAGCTGCAGATATTCATTGCAGGGGAGTTGGTCTAGATGACCTTTAAAGATCCTCTCCAACTCAAAAGATTCTATGATTCTTTGCTTCTATTAACATAATAAACTTGTCATTTTCACAAACACCTTGATGTAAGAGTTGCAGAGCTCATCTTTGTGTTAGTCTTTTGGACTTATTATTAAGTTAGAAAATAAAAAGTAAGCCAGTTTAAACTATAAAAATCAAATCTGGAAAGTGAATAGATAAATGAAATACTGTACAAACATCAAATTTAAAATTGATGCAGACAATTTTGTTCTACTCCTTCTGTGTAGAGAAATCAGAATACCTGAGACAGAAGTTGCATAAATGGATAACAAATATGAAAGGAAGAAAACGAGGCTGCCAAAAGTAGTTAGCAGTTAGCACTCTATTTGTTACCTTTTTGTGCAAAAGACAGATAGGCGGCAAGGGAATTTGATTAGCATATTTGAAAATTTCTGTCTACTAGAGAACGGCAACATGAGAAGGAATTGTGTATCTGGAACATCCTTCTGCAGTCCCTATGTGTTGTACCAATATACAGAACCAAAGAAGACTCAAAGAGGACAGGAAGAAAGATGTACACAGACTTTTTGTCTTTTTAAATGCATCCTCCTATTCCACATATTAGTTGAGCGATGTGCTGGGCTGGCAACACAGCAGAACAAATATAGCTGTTGTAAGTACAACAGTCCATAGGTAACACAAGAAATAACACCATAAAAGAAAGCAGATCCCAGAATTTCAAATCTGTTTTTATGAAAGGTACTTACCCTCAACTAATCTGAAGTTCTATGGCCAAATTGTCACTAAAAATTACCATTTTCTGCCATTCTGAAAGCCTCTTCCAATGAAGAATATCGCCCATAAAGCTTTATGATCAATTAAGATGTTACCACTGTGACTGTAAAATGACCAGCTGTCTAAATTGTTGTTGCAACCTAATGTGTAAGATTACTTTTCAGTTTAGACCTAGTGAAACATTTTTATTCTTTTTTTACACTGAAATTTTTCATTTTTTTCTGAAATACGTAGTTTATTCAAAGATAGAACATAAAAAAAGAAAAGTAAATGATGCTGCACAGATATACTTCTCTTTGCAGAATATGCAAGATGAGAACACTTGGTTTGATCTGGAAAATCTTAGTTATTTTTTTAAATATGTCAAGTTTAAAGTTAAACTGGAAGTGGAAGTAAGCATTAATAACTTATATAAACTTGTGTAAGTATGTAATAACAATAGCGAAGAAAATTCAAGGCTGTATCTAAATTGGGGAAAATAATGAAGTAAAGTTAGGGTATAAATGTAAATTGTAGTGGCCCTAGAAATGTATGGAAGATTGATCTGTTGATTAAGCTGAAGAAACCATTCAAGCAGCAATTCTTCCATTATAGAAAACAGGAAGAAATAATATACGCCTCACTGAGCAGTCTAGACCCTGGTTAAACTTCAAAGTCATTTGTCACTTCTCAAAACCAGACAAGTGTTCACTCTGCCAAGAACATTTCTTGATGAAAAGTACTCAAGGACTTCTGAATCACCCTTTTGTCAGCATCTCTCAGAAGTTAAGATACATTTTTTGGACTTCCCCTCTTGTGTTCTTCAGGGGAATTATTAATATTCGATCAAGTTCGGCTCCAGGATAAATATGTAGCAGCATCAGAACATCAGTGAAAACTTTATTTGTGTATCAATTGATCACTTAATTGATACAACAAATTAAATAAATAATCAATAGCAATACATATTATAGTCAATATCTGATTAAATAGGAATTTATAATATAGTCTGTTGTATTCAGTATGATATGTTGTGATTCTTAAAGTCTCTCTTTAAATGTAAAATAGTTATTAAATTTCATTTTCTCTGGAACTGACAGAAGACAACATATTCATATTAATAAACCTACATTATTTAAAAAGTATTAAACTGAAAAGACCATGGAGTGTTGTGGTCAGCTACTGGTAAGGTCATGAGTCTGGACCACCTACCAGAGAGACCAATTTACATGTGTGTGTTCGAAGGCAGTGGGAGATGAAAGGATCTACTGGCCAACTGACTGTCTGAGGCCAATTACTGAGGAGGAACCAATATTTGTGTGTAAGTCTGAGCACAGTAAGAAGAGTGTGCCTGTGACCTGCGGGGTTAGTAAGGTTCCAGAAACTGGGGAGACTGGGATCCAGGTGCAGCTATTGGAGAGACTGTGTCCAATCCCAGCTGCTAGAGGGTTTCATATTGTGTACAGTGTATGTATATATTTTCTGTGAATGGGCTTTCATCCTGATCAACCAGAAAGAAGAACAGGATGAGGCTGTTGGTGCTCTGTGTATTTGTGTGAGTGGTGTTTTCTGTCTCTATTCATCTGTATGGCTGACCACATGTTTTGAGTTCATGCTCAGCCTAGTGACTGCCTAGCCCTGGAACATAGTGCTGTGACAGCCTCATATTTATAGAGATTCAGAAACTCCCAATGTTGTCATTTCTTTCCAGTGAATAAGACAGACCTCTTTCCCAAGGCCTTATAATCAATGTCTATAGCATAGCCTCAGCCAGATTTTTGTCAAACTGCAGAAATTATTGCCAGTTCTTTTTTAATATATAGATCTAAGTTTTGGAATAGGAGAACACTTTTTGTTGTTAGTGTCTTTTACCATGAAGTCAACCCTTAACAACTCAAACCAATACCGATGAAGAATCTTATTCAATGTCTAGTTGTTCATTAGCTAATAACATGCTTATACTTCTGTATTTTAATAAGCTTAATATACTAGAACAGTACTTAGAATGGTTCAGGTTGGAAGGG
>WBMW01003757.1:13815-33128 GCA_013396635.1 Penelope pileata
CCCAGCCTGTATGTGTACTTGGGATTGCTCCGACCCAGGTGCAGGACCTTGCACTTGGCTTTGTTGAACTTCATGAGGTTGGCATGGGCCCACCTCTCAAGCCTGTCCAGGTCCCTCTGGATGGCATCCCTTCCCTCTGGCGTGTCGACTGCACCACACAGCTTGGCATCATCTGCAAACTTGCTGAGGGTGCACTCGATCCCACTGTCCATGTCACCGACAAAGATGTTAAACAGCACTGGTCCCAGTACCGATCCCTGAGGAACACCACTCGTCATTGGTCTCCACTGGGACATTGAGCCATTGACCGGAACTCTCTGAGTGTGGCCATCCAGCCAGTTCCTTATCCAGCGAGTGGTTTGTCCATCAAACCCATATTTATCCAGTTTATCAACCAGGATGCCGTGTGGGACAGTGTCACTTCCATGTGGTGGGATTATATGAAGTATTTTCATTCATTAAGCTCATAAATACAACCCATAAAAAACTATTTCAAATTTGTTATAGTGGTTTGGATTGTCTCTGTGTACCATTGCTCTGCAAAAGCAGTCATTATCTGACAAACTTTAGCTGTTGTCCAGCTATATGATAAAACTATTTACACCTCGCCTCAATTTACTTATTGATTGTCTGTTATAATGGACAGTTTTTATCATTGTTTTCCATGTATTTGAATTTTCTACAGGTCTGAAACTTTCCTCTAGTATAGACAGCAAATTATGTTTAATCTATGCATATTCTGGTCTTTTTAAAATATCACAATTCATCAATATGGCAATAAGTATTACATAATCTTTTTAAAATATTTTGTTAGTTACAAAAAGCACTCAAATATAACAGATAATAACATAAAGTACTATGAGTATATAAACATTCATATTTAGTGCTTTGATAAACACATAACAGGTTATGCGTAGATCATGATAAAGCTTAAAGAGACACACATTTCTTTAAATATAGATCACTAGCTTTTGAATTACAGAGAACATTTATTTGACCACATGAGCCTAAGGAGAATACAAATAAACCAAAGAACAGCTGGGGATGCGTGTAGTTTGGTAAAAAACATCCACTAGTAGTTAGGTAAAACACTCCATAACTTTTGTCACAGGAGTGAACTCAATATTTAAAAGTAAATAAATAAATAAATATGTGGTTGGCATTCTGACATTTTGTCCAAGGAAAAATTTCAGAAATGTTCCTCTTCCTCTCAGATAAAAAAAACTAACAGAATTTCATCTTGAAAGAGTGTAGTAACATTTCCTACATTCACTCTATTCACCTGTGGGGTTATTTAAATATCATTGTCAGTAACACCCTTTGTTCTTTAAGCATTTATTTATTTTCCATATAAAACTACATGGAAAAAATACTCAGCAGTCCAGCCTCTAGAGCTTCTAGCACAGCAATAAAAAAAAAAAACAAAAAAAAACAAAGTAGGCAGTATCATCACTGAATACACAAGATATTAAATTAAGATCATTAGTTACAAAAAATACAGTCATCACATTTTATATAATATTATTATTGTATCATTGTATGATAAATATTAGTGAAAAATTATTGGGACAGTTTTTATCTTCATTTTTGTAGTAAAAAATATAATTGTTTTCCATCAAGACGTATTTCACGCAGCCTTCCTGTCTCATAGACATTAGGGAAAAACCTTTAGTTACCCACTGGCAGTACTTCATTCATATGCAGGGAGTAGCATACATTGCTCTTGAAGTAGTTCTTTTCTGAATCACAAGGGGATGGGCTTTGCAGCAGTATAGCTCAGGCTTCACTTATCTGGCTACACTTACTAAAATATAATGTGAGCTGGCTGCCTCTTAATAAAGTATGCAGTTCAGCCTAAGACTGTGCCTGCATTGCTTGCTTTCATTTCAATATTATGAATATTGGACAAATCTGTTCTAAGAAACAGCTATTGTATGAGCACAGGGCTTATAATCTTAAAAAAAAATAATAATAATTGAGCTATATAATTGATAACTGTAACTTTTTTTTTTTAAATCATTATCCTCAAGGCTATGTCTCTGCTGTTCTTCAGAATAGCCATACCTGAGAGAATGATAGACATTGAATGTCTTGCATCCCATCTATCTTCCATCAACAAGCCTGTTGTGTAGGAATAGAAAGGGGAGGTGTGTATAAAACTGTACAATTAATATTACAGCAAATACATTTGTCTTAGGTTTATTAATCTGTTCCAAATCAAGACATTATCTTAAATCATATAGAAAAAAGATATGTATATATAATGAGTTCAGTCATAAACCTTTCCTCTTGAAATATGGACTGATTTTTATTCATTTCAGGAATGACTAAAGAGATACTGTCTGAAAAAAAAAGAACAGTAAAGCATCACTGTGTCTAATTTTATCAAAGTGCTATGCATGCAGTAATTTCATATTACTTTATTAAATACAATACTTTCTAAATAGATTATTATTATAAATTCTATGAATCTTTTTCACTTATTCTCTCTATTTTTTCTTATTAAATAGCTGAAGTGCCTATCTATGCTTAAAGCAGTTTCTGTTATATGAGGGTTGCTCTGAAAGTAATGCCTCCTGTTTATTTCCATGGAAGGTACAACAAAGATCACAATAATGTTATTTGATAGAGAAAATTCTCAACTACAAAACACTATTTTTCAACATCATCACCATCATTAGCCTATTTGTGCAGATGAGCTGATCAAGACACTCTTAATTTCATGGTATGACAGCTGTTCATGACCATCCAGAACATGGCTTGTCTTTCATGTTGTCCACACTGCTGATATGTAGCATCCACCTCCTCACCGTGAGGTGAGTCACCAAACATCCACCATTTGGTCTCCATAAATGTTCAGCGAGTATTAATGAATGTCAATGGGTGCCATTTTTTCCATGTGGAGATATTCAGTTCCACACCTTTTCTTCATACACACTTCCATGTCAGGTGCCATTTTGTCAGACTGCCCTTCTGTTGTCATATGTTGCACAGCAACAAAATGTAATGGAATATTGACAGGAAGGTTAGACCTCTACTGCCATATCACCAACATCTGCTTCTGATGCTTTGGACCAACATAATAAAACAGGAGGTAGGAGACATTATGTTTGGAACAACTCTAATATTTCTCTGGTTGGGTATATAGCATTGTAATGGGTGACCTCAAAAGTCCTTCTTATAAAACATCATTGGTGCTTTTCCTGCTTTATTGCATACATTCTAACAAACTCTAATCAATGTTTTATTATCAAAGGAAACTTCCTTCCAGGTATGCTCATTTAAGAGCAAATATCAGAACTTTTGACCTTTCCTTGTCTCATACTGGTGCTTTTTCTTTGTGACTTTGCTCTTGTTGGCTTTGCTTTCTTTTGGAACTGTCAGTTTTTTCAGTATGCTTCTACCTCTCTCTAAAAACCCTGAATGTTCTTTTCCAGAGACTTATACTGTATCTGTCTAGCTTTATTTGCTCTTCTTTTAAATTTATTCTGAGTCAAGTTCTCTTTTTGTACAAGACTGTCAGGTTATTGGGAAAAAAAATGTTTTTCTGTTCTTTTCAAAAACCTGACCTGAATGATACTTTCTCTAATTTGACAGGCTGTGCCAAAATAAAGATTGTTAGATTTTCTTCTTCCTGTTAAAAATGTACATGACTCTATCTTGTTCACACAGACATTTTCAATAAACTTAAGAATTTTGGAACCTCTGCAGAGGACTTACCATGGAGAAAACTTCTTTTGTGTCAAACTTCCTTTGTAGTTCTGAGTAGTCCACACATAGGAGTGGATTCCTCCCAGTATAGTTCCACTCCTGCAAGTATATCTTTATTGACCTGATGATACAGACAGTGTCAGAGGGAGGGCTCATTAGAAAAAAAGCCAGTCACAAATATATTCTGGGACTGCATGACCTTACTTAATAGCTCTGTCTAAAGCTGAAATCATCACTGAAAGTCTGTAACGATGGCAGGCAGAGGAATTATCAAGCTAGTTGTGCCAGAATAATAAAACATCTTCCAGATGACACATTGATAGTCTTATATTTCATCATGATATTCATATTGATAGCTGTTTACTTTGAGCTAATCAACCAGCACTACTTGTGGTCAGCTAGGAGAATGATCAATCTGATTACAACTCTGTTTGTAATATAGCTTAGAAATGCATCTTGATTTTTTCCTTGTTTAATATCAGCTAAAATAGTAAAAGACATTGTCATGGACATGTATGAATAGAGTGAGCGGAGAGTAGAAACTCAGATATATGGCTTATAAGGCTTTCCGTGGTTATAAGTCTGCTGTAAATACTTAGGTGTGCTCAGCTGTAAATACTTAGGTGTGCTCAGTGTTAGAAAAAGCCACAACCAGGAAAAAAACAAACAAACGAAAAAAAAACAATGAAAATCCAGCTTTCACTGGGCAGAGTGAAGAGAGACTGATGTGACAGAGTCCTAGATAGGAGGAAGTTTGCAAAAGGCAGAACTGTTAACAATGGTACTTCAATGGTCCCCAGTGAGATGGGGGAGAGAATTAGGAGAAAATACAGTAGAACTTGTGGATTGAGATAAAAACTGTTTACTAAGACCAAAAAAGAAGTAAAAGAAAATAACAGTAATGATAAATATAAATATATATATATACATGAAAACAAGTGATACACAAAGCAATGGCTCGCCACCTGCCGACTGATGCCCAGTCCAGCCCTGAGCAACAGATCCTCCACCGGCTAAGTACTCTCCCTTAAAGTTACAAGATGTCACATGATATGGAATATCTCTTCGGTCAGTTTAGGTCAGCTGTCCTGGTTCTGTTCCCTCCCAGCCCCCTTGTTGGCAGGGCAGTACAAAAAGCTGAGAAACTGAAACATCCTTGGCTCTTTACAGCTTTATCCTGAAAAAAGTGTAAACATCAGTATATTATCAGATTTAGTTCACCTTCTAGAACCAAAACATAGCCTCATACCAGAAACTGTGAGAAAAAAAACTTCCGTCCCAGCTAAAAACTAAGATACCTTGTACAAAATTTCTTTGTTGAATCAAATACTACACCAATATACTTATGTTTTGTACGGATACTTGGGATTTAACTAGATAATATGACAGGTACCCATATTTGTGATGCCGTTGCCAGGTGCATTTTCACTTATTTATATAAAATAACAACAGCATAGATTTGCATTTCCATACAAGTCTCATATTTTTCCTTGCATCCAATACAAGCCACTCAGCATGGAAAAATCCAGATGAAGATTTCAAATTTAAACTAAGATATTTTTAATTGCTTGAATTTGCAGAATATTACACAGAGCTAGATGCATAAAAGCATTAGATAAAAAGTAATGAACAAGAGAAAGAGCTCAAGGGTAACTGATCCTGCATTAATGATAATGTTTGCTGTGAGGTCACTAAATTAGTACTGATTAATAGCAGAACTAAGGTCAGAGCTGAAAATGTACGGCTAAATGCTTCATTGAATGATGAATATAACACCTAAACCAAACTCTTTTGGATCAAATAGAATGGTGTTCACCTGTATATAATGAGGAATTCATTATTTTTGTGGTACTTTCTTTTAAAATTAGGGAGAGAAAATGGAAAAATCAATGGAGAAGAGACAGCAATGAAAGGGAAAAAGGAAGGGGGTAAAAACTTGTCAATATCAATGATGTTCCCAGTCACAGGATAAAAGCTAGTATTTCTGAAGTTTTCTATAGGAGTTTTAAGCTCTGTCTAACTTTGAAATACTTTGGATGTTATTCACAAATGTTGATATTTTATTGCTCTTACCTAAATCTTCTTGCTCTGCAAATATACTTTTCTAGAATGTATCACATGCTTCAAAATGTTGTTTAGGGTCTTAAAACATTCTGAATGCTTTATTTTCATTACAATTCTATCTATTTTGTCCTCGACTGGTAGATGGAAGTTATGTGCTTTCTTACCATATTCAGAGTGTTTTTCTGCTTAGCATGTCTGAGTTGTTTAATCTTCCTACTTGCTACGGAAAAAAACGTATTTCTCAAGGACCTGTAATTCACACTTGAGCAACTCTTTGGATATTACGGATATTATTCATGATCAACAATGGTAAATTTACATTACTCAGCAGAGTGAAACTCTTTTCCTTATGTATATTTTATTGATTTTTGATTGATTACATTGATGTATGATTCATACATAAAAGATACATAAAAAAGTGAAATTCTTACAAACTCTTAGGCAGCAAAAGAGGAAGTTCCTTCTTATAAACTGATTTAGCAAATGAAAGATTTGGTAGGATGTTAGAGCATGTAAAAGTTCAGATGGGCTTCTATGAAAAGAAAAACACAGGATAAGGACAGTTAGGTTCAAAGCTCTGTCTCTGAAGTATATGCGCTATAGCAGACAAAATAACAGCATATGTCAGAGAAACAGATTAAAAACTTTAGATTTGACTGAGTTTGTAAGTATAACTTCTATAAACTACTGATAAACAATAAAAAAATTAAAAACTTTTGGACTCCTGCTTATTCTTTCGTCAAGGACCTCCAGTAGCTAGTCCTAAAATATTTCTCAAAAAGTGTAAAAAATAATACATTTTATGGAAAATATTTTCTTCTCTGTATTAAGCTGCCGTAGTTTGACTCAGCAGATAGCTAAGTTCCACACAGTTATTCACTCACCCTCCACCCTCCCTAAATGGGACGGGGGAGAGAAGTAGAGAAATATGCAGTAAAACTTGAGGGTTGAGATAAACACTATTTACTAAGATAGTGAAGAAAGCAAAAGAAATATCAGTACATATATATATACATATATAAAGAGGATACGCAGAGCAAGGGCTCACAGCCAGCAGCGACCCTTTCTCCCGGCTAACCCTTTCTGTAACAAAAGGAACAGGAAATCCCCAAAAAACAATCACATGATGTTATATGGTATGGAATAGCTCTTTGGTCAATTTGGGTCAGCTGCCCTGGTCCTGTCCCCTCCCAGTTCCCAGCTCCTTATGCCCCCCCCTAACTGTTTCTCTGGCAGAGGAATGTGGAACTGAGTATGTCCTCGGCTCTGTTCAACACTACCAGGATGTTATCAGTTTTGTTTCTCTTCTGAGGCTAAAACATAGCTTCATACTAGACACTATGAGAAATGTAACTTCTGTTAAAAACTAAGACATAAGCCCATCATCATCATCTTTAGAGCAACAACAAGGAGGAAAATGAGTGATTTCTTCTGTTTTTATTTTGTAGGATCTTCTCCACTTCTCCAGTGACAATGTCATTTCTGGGTCAAAAGTATCTCTGTAAGTCTGCACCAGCTGAAGCAGTAGTTACAGTTTGATAGGATGATAACCGTGAGTCACAAGGTTTTTCAGACGAAGTCTGTTGAAATAGTGGGATGTAGTCTAAAATTGCCGTTAAAATGCACGGGAAAAGATAGCTCTATAGGTCAGCATTTCATATATGCTGGAACTATTTGTGTAAGATGAGATGTTGTAGAAGATGTTTTTTAGACAAAAATGGTGACTTAAAAACATTATTTTTATGCAAGCAAAGTGACAAAGAACTACAGGCAACACAGCACAAGCACTTGTATAGGTAGGCTTAGTTTAGTGAAATTAGTTTATTACGTCAGGTATAGTTGGACTGTCATAACAGATCATCATTTCCTGTGCTACCTCATCTATGGAAAGGATAAAGGATGCTGTGTTTACTGTACATCTGACAATAGACTAATAGTCACAGTATTTGGTAAGTACTTACTGTACAGTGCATACTGTGATGTCCTGCAAAATTTCCCTTCACGGTGTTATCTATCTTCAATTTTTAATTTTTTCTCTCTGCAGCTAGTAAATGAAGTCTATGGTTTTTAACTATATAATTGGCTGTTCTTTCTTTCATATGAAGAAGTCATAGCTAATGAGTCAGAAAAGCTTGATATTAAATATTTCTTTGTTTAACTAGTCTGTGACTATACCTATAAGAATAAACTGAACATGGAAGGAAATTTACTACAGCTCCAGAACTGAGTAAATCTGTTATACTCTTAGGATGACCTGGATTTGTTGGTGCCTAGATAGCTCTGACCCAAAGAACTACAAGGTGGCTTTGGTTAAAAACCACTCTTAATATGTAGTTTGGATACATCTTTTCTCCGGATTACAGGAGAATTTACTAGCATGCACATGGGCTTTCCATATCTTTTGCTTTTAATGCTAGAGAGTAGTAGCCCTAGTTTTATTGCATTTGTTACTACAATGCAGCCTCTCATTCCTTTGATTTTCCACATTTGTTTTATACTTGGTACCTGGCTGTCCTTGTCTCTTTTAACCTATTTCTTTGAATGTTTCTGTGACCATATCCTACTGTTTTGTTCTGTAGTGAAATATTTAAAATCTGCAAGAAATATTTTAAGAATACCTGAAAGATTTCTGAGACCTTGTGTAAGCTTAACAAAATGTAGCGCGCAAGCACATACATAACTAATGCCTTATTCTGAGCTCTGTACGGATAGAGTCACACTGTGTTAGCCAGGTTATGAAACGAATCAGATATTACATTGATAAAAATGAGAACAAACTCTGCTATCTGCAGCTGCAGCTCCATGACAGTAAGAAGTCACAGTGTTATTATAACTCTGTCAGACAAGTCAGACCTGGAGTCATTGTACTGTCGCGTGGATCAGGAGAAAATTCTCTGGCATTTGAAAAGGAATGCACGCGGCAGAGCAAATCAGGATTGTGACATTAGGCTATTCATGTGCACAGAGATACAGGGTTAGGCTTCAATGAAGCCCCAAAGATTACACAGCATTGCGCTTTTATTATGGTTCTACAGTTTTGGTTCTTAGCTTAGATGCTCTCTTGGATTTCTCCACCACACTTTTTTCATTCTTCGTCCTTTGAAACACAATGGAAGATACTAAATTACAAGATGTTCTCATATTGTCTGTAAGTTCTTAATGCAAGCAATGTACATGATGATTAGATGATAAAACACGTTACTTTCGAAAACATAAATTACATTTCCACTTGGGCGATAAAGGAGTTAATATTTTTGGAGCATAAAATATTTTATCAGATAGCCAAAGAAAATGTTAGGATGTCGTGGAATAGCTGCCAAGAAAGCAAGATGTAAACACTCATCTTGATATCACAAAGGCAAGATTCCTAAATATGTATCCATATTTTTTCACTTGTAATTGAAACATCAATAGTCCCAGTCATGCATGTGTGAATATACCATGTGAATATACCATATCTACTATGTTCTGAAACAATAATTTCTTCTTAGAATTTTAAGGTGATGTGCTCCTTTGTGCTTTACAGCTGAGAAAAATAAGCGTTTCTCTCATTTAGAACATTTTGATTATGAGAGAAGCGCATTGAGGATCATCACTAATGTTACAAAGGCAATTGTAGTAATTTTATAAAAAAGATATGCAGGGATCATATCATCAAGGCATTATCATCAAGCTTTCTTTGTTTTACCTTAACAGGATACACATTTGATAACTTAGGAAAAACACTTACCTTCATTTTTTTTTTTCAAAGACAACATGAGACAATTTCTAATTAATATGCTATTCATTCTTAAAAATAATTTCCCTTTATGTTTCTGAAGGTTCTTCCTTTTCTTTTTTAAACTTTTCTTATTCATGGCACTAATGAATACTAAAGGACAAGTTCAAAAAAAAGGGCTCTTTTAAGTATTTTGTTTCTGGAGCTACAAAGCCAATTTATCATACACACCGGAGTTTTTTAGTTATCAGCTTAAAGGAAAGTAGTCATTTAACAGTAGTTTTTATTAAATAATCATTTCTCTTCACCTTTTCTTGTCTCTAGTCGGAAATTTTCTTCTAAAATTCTTCCAAATAAATATTAACACAGCACTCATTAAATTTTTTTTAAGTGAAATTGATCTTATAGCAACCATCACTAACCATATGCAATATTCAAGCCTCAACTAATCCCTCGTGACTAAATCTAGGTAAACTTATGTTGCTCAGCATTTGAACTGGATAGCTGCACCATGCTGAGTTTCAGCTATTATATCTGAAGTACACTTCTACCCTGAAAAGAGCAACTATGCAAAAGCAGTCCCTTAGTACCCTGAAGTTTTTGTTCTTCTGTATGATTGATAGAAATGTATCAGCTCATTGGTTCAGTCATAAAATTGTTCTTATTTTTTCTTTTCTTCTTTCTTGATAAGCCCTTTAGAGTAGGAAATATGATTTATTTTGTGCTGATAGAATTGGGCCCATCCCAACTACTCTTTATACGCACTACCGAGATTTTAAATTAGAAAATAGTAACAGATAGAGATAACATAACATTATAGACAGATAGAGTAACATCAGTTACTTAAAATTGCTATCTAAATATGAATTGTAAGAGCAAACTGTTCATGATTATACCTATACAGGCCACATTGTCTACTTTTACCCGCAGCTGTGAAACCATATTGTAGGACATAAGCAAAATTTCACCCAAAGCTTTACTAAGGTAATAAGGTTTTGCTGTGAGGTTTCGCTCACACACATGAGCGAAAAGGAAATACAGTCTGATTTTCAGACAACAAATGACCAACCAGATATATAAATAAAGCATATACATAATAGTGTTCAAGGAACATCAATGAGTCACAATATAAAAATATGCATTTTAGAAACAAAATGGCCCAAATTGACTTGAATGTTAAATATTGCTTCTGTCACAACCATTTATGAAAAATAATTGATTTAAGCAAGCATATATGATTGTAATTTGTGATTTTTTTTTTGTTATGTTTTTTCTCATTTCATTTTGGTCAGGTTCATTATACAAGATTAATCAAGATAAAGACACACAGCATAAAACTCCAGAAAGTTCACTGGTAAGGTTTTTATAAATTATATAAAGAATCACAAGTACAATCACTTCTAGTGACAGTTAGTAACTTTACACATAGCTTATGTAATTCCATTGACTTCAGAGTGTGTACATAAGATCTAAGGACAAGATGTGGGCTACCCTTACCCTGCCCTCACTCCCAATCTGGACCACAGGTAAATTTAGCTTACATTACGCGAAACTTGCAGTATCTCATCTTTTTCATTGCTCTTTCAGTCTCTCTGGAATCCTTAGCTCTCCAGCATTCAATTATTGACCTCAATAATATATAGCATCAGAGAACTATAGCTGCAAACTCGTTCCTCAGTGGAGCTCCATGGAAATTAATTTAGTGGAAATATATCCCTGCAAAGTTATCCAAAACTAATTTAATAGCTTTCAGCTAGACTTATATAATATTGAATATCTAGACATCTCCTGTACAATGTCTGAGGAGAAGCTACTGGCTAAAAATAGGATCTGAAAAGAACAAATAAATTAATAATAGCATCTGCCTCAGCTAATGGAAAATTCTAATCATTGTCTCAGACTTAATCTCTCTCCAGATTCAGAACACCTATTTCAGTTACCCAGAGATATCTGTTTCTAATTATGATCATAAATGCTAAAATTATTGCTTATGCAATAAAGATGTGCAAGGATTCTCCCTAGTTTTTCCCCTTCATCCAGTGCTTGTATGGGCAAAAGCACTTTGGTTTTCTCTTCCAACTGAGAGAATTTGAACCTACTCCCTGATTTCCCCTTTTCTCTGCTTACTAGAGCTGAACTTCAACACTTGAACTAGAGGGTTTTTCTATCTAATCTCCTATTATCTATTGGCTGTGGATGTGAGAGGTTTGGAATGAAGCCTTTCATGATGAGGATTTAAATCCTTTCCCTCCCAGTTCTGAACATGCTGTCTAGCACTAATACGATCTTCTATGTAGATAAGAATATATACAAAGGACTGAATTCTATTTTTCAGAGAATGTTTTTAATATAATAAAAGTTTAATAAAGATACATAAACAAAGGTAAAATTTCTGAGAAGGCCTCACTGTTTTATTCAATCCCCTGATTTAAATAAGCCCTCCTTCCAACCTTCCTTCACTCTGAAGTTTGGTTCTAAACTCAAGCTGTAAATGAAATTCTCTATTCAGACGCATAAAATTGTATATAGCTTCATGATGCCTTGTATTGTCTCATCCTTTAACATCTAATTTGCAGTTTTTGCTGGCAACTTCCTTTGAATAGCGTTCCTAAGTTATAGTGTGCTGCAGTGTATTTCATTTTTTCTTTTAGCAATCACACACCTTTGGATTTGTTTTGCTGTCTTGGGATTCATCATTCTGCAGTTATGTGTATTGAATGAGCATCTTTCATTTCCCCCAGCTTTTTAAAGATGTGTCTCCACCATGTTTACTGGACCTTTACTTTTGTGTCATTCAAAAAACTTAGCAATATTTCTCAGAATCATTGGCTAAGTAATGGATATTAAAAAGTTGCAAACAGTGAAAAAATGATCTCTCTAGTACATATTTAACGTGTAGGACTCCACAGACCCTAAATGTTACAAATAGTTTTGCTAATCTTAAAAATGACTGTTAATGTGATTAAGAATCGGAACATGAAAATTTTAAATATCTGTTAGACAATTTTATACCTACATACATATTTATTTTATGTACATTTATATTATGTACAGTTTATATCTCAATGATTTCCAGAGAGATTGCAGTCAGTATGTGTTTAAAGTTCTATTTATTTGGTGCCTTTATTGATCTGTCTAGTGCAATTATTCTTCTTTTGGATTAAAAATGTGTAAATGCTTGAGAAAGAACCGATTCTGAACAGTGACATTGGCCAAACTCAGGCAAGAAGCGAATGCCTACATGTAAGATTTATAGCAAGATTAGTCATTTAAGATGAGCACTGAGATGTTGCAAGACCACCCCCGGTTTCTATCTAACATTCATTTCTTCAAGTCTTTAAGTAGATCACTTTTCTTAGTTTCTTTGGCTTTTAAAGTTCTCAATATGTCCAGGAACAACCTAATTCTTCAGTTACAACAACAAACAAAATTTCCAGTATGGAGAATGCAGGAATGCGAATTTCATAAATGCAGTGCTATTAAAAAAAAAGTAAATTAATAAATAAATAAAGTAAAAACAGTTTTGAAAATGTATTGTGCTAGTATTGTTTTACATGCATAGGATCTTTTCCTAGGACTTCATCCACAGCGCAGAAAAGGGCCAAAAAGCCCATTACCACAAAATCAAACACTATTACTCAGGCATGGTTATGCAGGTGATGTATGACATATGAAGAGGCACAGTTAACGTCTATTTCTCATTTTTTACAGACTAAAATGTTATTTCCTCTAACATCTTTTTTCTTTCACCTGACATCAACCTAACATATGAGGGATCCTCCAAAAGTAATGCCTCTTATTTTATCATGGTAGACCACAATGTCAGAGGCAGATGTTCACAACATGGCATCAGAGGTTGAACCTTTCCACCAATATTTCATTATATTTTATTGCTGTGTGAAAGGTGGCATCAGAGGGGCAGTCTGGCAAAATGCTGTCTGACACAGAAGTACGTATGAAGCAAAGGAGCGTCATTGAATTTCTCTGTGCAGAAAAAAGTGTACCCACTGATGCTTGCTGAACATGTATGGAGACCAAGCAGTGGATTTTGGTGCAGTGAGGCAGTGTTTCAGCAGTGACAGCAACAGTGTGTCACCTCTGTTGTTGCAGATTTTTAAGAGCATGGCATGCAGGCTCTTGTTCATCACTGATGAAAATGCATTGCTAGTGGTGATAACTATGTTGAGAAAGGGTTTTGTAGCTGATAATTTTCTCTATCAAATAGTGTTATTGTGTGTGCTTTGTATCTGTTGTGGTTTCCATGGAAATAAATAAGAGGCATTACTTCCGGAGCGTCTTACCTATTACGCTTTTATTACACTTTATCATGAGTTTGAGAATTATCAACTGCTCTCTTAAAATCCAGTTTTTCACATAATCACAGAATAACAGGGGCTGGCTCATTTGGTCAGTTAACAATATTTTTGTTAGTCTCTCAAATTTAATAGCATATAGCTATTTATAAATGACAATAAACTACTCATAGGTTATCAATTTCTAGACTGATAAAATTTTGATTAAAAAATCAAAAATATTAAGATATTTTGAAAGTTTTTAAGTTTCTTTTTAGAAAAAAATCATAATTCATTATTTTCTTTTTATAAAGGAAAATGTTCACATTGGAGAATGTCAATTACATTTATTTCAAAAAGGAACTGTCTCTTTAGAAATATTTCTAACTGAAGTACTTCAATCTTTTCGTGAAATGTGTTTTCCCTGAAAAAGCATTACAGCTATAGGCAGTGGACTAAGAATAAAGAGACAGAGCAAAATATTTTAAATTTTGTAGCTTTTTCTCCATATATCTCACTTTACTTTTTCCCTTGAAAAAGATGTGATGTAGAAAAGAAACAAAAAGGTAAGTACAGGATTTACTCAAAAAAAAAGAAAAAAAATCTTGCTAGTGCCTATCAAGCCTCTCTGAGCAAATCGTGCACATAAGTAGAAGGAAAAGTGGTGTCCCTCAGAGCAGAATACAAAAAAAGTCAGCAGAGGAGGAGAAGAATCGCATATATATGCCAGTAGGAATTGAATAGGAACTGCTGAGCATAGGGACAAATTTTCATGGGAGAATTGAAGTCTTCACTTCACCTGCTTGTCTGAACCCACAAACGCCTCCATTAAAGAATAAGGAGGTGTTTCCTTCCTCTTTTTTTTTTTTCCGAGCATGCGAAACAGAAATAAGTCTCTCTGCTCTCAGTTTACATATCTAAAAATAAATTTTCTTAGGCCAAATCACACAGCAAGTTTCTTCTGAAGCCTAACTTCTCTTTCTTTAGAGCAAAATCAAGTCCTCACTTGAATCTCCCAAATGTAAGATTTTCTAGAAGTAAAGTGAAAGAGCAGTTCTCTGCTAGGGTTCTTTCTTCTGGAACTCATTCACTTTATAAGTTCACCAAAGGCTGAGTATGTTAACCTCTGGAAATGCTATTAAACTCATCTTCTGTCTCATCTACTGAGGAAGCTGAACTGAAGGCTGGATGGATTTAATAGCTGCTTAAATACGTAGGTCACTCCAAGATTAATGTCTTGTATTTATTCCTACAGAAATTACAACAGCTACAAAGAGTACATTAACAGTACATGATAGAGAAAATTCTCAGCTACAAAACACTATTTTTCAACAGAGCCACCACCATTAGCTATACATTTTCACCAGTGATGAACAAGAGCCTGCATGCCATGCTCATAACAATCTGCGTGGCTGTCCAGAATGTCGCTTGTCTTTCATGTCTGGACATACGGAGAGCAGCCCTCATATATGTGTAGTGTAAATATTTGGACTTTTATATTTTGGGGCTAGGATTCCAAAATGACATACCTTAAGGATGTGAAGTACAATAGGTCATCATTACATGGAATGGCATTTCTTGTCAGACTTCATATTTTGGATATACATAGTATCACAATTTTAAAACAAGCAGTGGAGAATAAGTGAGGAAATTTTAGGGTATTTTGTTTCTAACTATAAACTTAAAAACATAAAATATACAATCTTTATAGGTAATTTACTGTCTCAGTTTTTTCCTACTTTTATTAAAAGTATGTATGGTAAAAAAAGTAATAATCATTGTGAAAGATGAATTATGCTATTATGTTATTGAAAACATCTGTCTTATCAAAGAGAGGTAGGACTTACACTTTGTAAAATTGCTCCTTGAAATATTTATATTATTGTATAAAATCAGACTGTATGTCCTTTAGAAGTATATGTCACTAAAAATGAGTGGATTAAATATTTCCTTTACACTAATTTGTACTTACATAGCTCCTACTTGTCAAGTAATGGTAGTTGACAATACCGTTCATTTTCAATATACGGTAAGTGTTCTGGAAATTTATAATTAAAAAAAAAAAAAGAGCTAAATATAAATGATAGAACAAATGTAAGAAAAGATTTGGCAGTCTCCAGCATCTCTGAGTAGGAATTTGTAAAAGATGTGACTTTTTTTTGTTAAAACATGCCAAAAATCATGACAGAACCTAATGATCAGCTACATGATTTTTGTCCGTATACATCAATTACCAAGCTGTATTTTTTTGTGTGCTAAAAATGAAAAAAATCGAATGCTGAATGTTGTTTGCTTGTTTCTTATTAGTTTATTTATATGATAAATCACGACTCAGACAGTGACATAAGATATATAAAAATACTGAGCTCAGTTTTCATACATAAATAACTTATCCAAGTTATTTATGCCCCTTATTTATTCTAAACTAAGTTAATGCTGTGGCAAAGAATTTGATTTCTATACGTTTGAATTGGTGGTACAGTCCTAGGACTTTAATTTTGACTCAGGAGTAGTGTGGAAATAGTACGATGATTTGAACAGTAAAACATATTGCAAAGAAATTGTAATTCTGTAGCAGTAGAGCTTATAAAGCCCATATTTCAACAAATATTGTCATTCATATGCATGAACTGTTGTGTATAGTGTTTCATTAAAATAACGAGTTAAAAGGAAAAAAATGCCAGTTATGTCACTTAGGTTAAGTTAATTGGGAGCGTAGAATATGTATAATTCAGAGAAATACTTAATGCTGAGCAGAATGAAATAGAAAAAAAACAAAACCAAAACCAAAACAAACAAGTGAGGAGACTGCAGCATTAGGGCAGACTGTGGGACTTCTCCAGGATTTTGCAGAAATGACCTGCCCCAGAATCCTACAATGGGACTGGGCCAGGCAGACTGGAAGCAGGCAACCAGAGTCAGAAGGAGATTGAGTGGTTTTCAGTCTTTTATAACTGAACGATAGCATATTTGTTAGCAGATCTCAGTTTATAGAGTAACTGTATTCCACTTCTTGTGTTTAAAAAAAAAAATAAAAAATGGCAGCTTTAGATATATTCTAACATCCAAGTTGTATCTCAAGGCTGTCTAACCCAACTTTCTATCACATCCTCCTACTATAATAAAGTAATCTTGCTCTTCTAGAAGACTCCGACACTAACTTCTTTCCCTTTCCTCAGTTTGCCTGGCCTTACACTGACTTGGCCTGCCTTGCTCTCTCTCTCCCTTCCCCTTCCCCAACTTGTCATCTCTCTCTAAAAGTATTATGCAATTTGACTGTTTGGGATATTGCTGATTAATAAGCTATATTTGTTCAACAAGGAAAAAATGGGCCCGAGCACTCACCACAATAATATCATTGTATGCATCCCTCCAGTCAGCACCAGCTACAAGTATTCACAAAACTTGTTGAAATTTATCTACTTTGACAACTACCTCTTTGCCAGACCAGACTGAGAATGTGGGAAAAGGGAAACAAATCAAGGTGTGGGACAATAATTCTGGAACAATATTTATTTCCTTAAGAAACTGATCTAGAGTGGGAAATGTTCATGATTTAATGAATGAAAAAAAAAAATATTTTTTGCTTTTAAGAGATGATTTTTGATTCCTGTGAGCTAGCATTTACATGTGCATAATACAAATAAATTGCATACAAATAAAGTAACAAGAAAGCTTGTAAATATGAAAAGATTCAGGAAATACTTAGAACTATGTATGTCAAGGAAAAGGAAATGCTTAATGAAGTGACACCTGTCATCAAAATCATTGTCATTGCTTAATGAAATTTGATGTCTTACAGGCCAATTACATTTGTGATGTACAAAACTAAATTATGTTAGGAAACACGAGATAATTCATCTCATCTATTACCCTACGAAGTGCATTATAGCATAATAGAGATCCCATAAATCATTCAGTGAAATAATGAACGTGTTACAGTATATTATGAACCAGACATATTATATTAATGTTGCAAATGCAGCTCGTTAACTGTATTATCCAATGAGTAAGCAGTCACCTAGCTGTACAACCATCAAATCCCGATTACCATTAGAAGAAAATGAAGGAAAAGCTATCAAAGACATTTTATCACACAACTAATGGGACCAACTTTTTTCTTTCCTTTTTTAAGCTATTGAGATAAGTGTTCTGTACTGTGTTTTGTGCAATTCTGACGGATTTGAAGATCCTGGATACAAACTTTGACTAGAAAGTCTGTTATATGTCCTTTGAAAGTGACACATTGTAATCAGAGGTGCCATAGCCTATCATGGCAGCCCAGAAGTAAGAATTACAGTGCTGTGTCTCAAAGAATAATGTCAAGAATCCTTGTAAACACAATGCTTAGATGAGGATTAGGGAAGAAAATATAATGAATATATGATTACATCATGAGTGTTTATTATGGCAACAAAAATTATAACATCTATTTTTTATTCTTTTCTATGTAGAATATATTTCAAAAGTAGATTACTTTTGAATTTACAGAACACAAAATTACGTATATTTAAGGGAAATCATGGCATGTTATCTTCAGCCCGGGGTAATAACCTGTTACTTTTATCCACACATTATCTAAGGCACTCACGGACACAGAAATGGTGTCTGCATTTCACAGGTATAACTAAGATTCAGGTTCTCAAATACACATTCCTCTCTGTTTCTTTAGGGATTTACACCCATAAGTTAGGAAATATTAAGCATTATCCAAGTCATTGTTATCCTATCTAGTCCTATCTAGTCCTTTAGGAACTTGAGCTCCCTCAAAATTCTGTAAATACTGATAACACTAGCTATTTACAAACTTAATCAAGGAATGAGTGCACATTAAATGTAGATTAAATGTTGCCTTTATACCAGCAAAATAAGATGAGCGGTGTCCCCCAGAGGTCTGTCTTGGGACCGGTTCTCTTCAATATCTTCATCAATGACATTGATGATGGGATTGAGTACACCCTCAGCAAGCTTGCTGATGACACCAAGCTGAGTGGTGCAGTTGACGAGTTAGAAGGAAGGGTTGCCATCCAGAGGGACCTTCACAGACTCAAAAGGTGGGCCTGCGTGAGTCTAATGAGGTTCAACACAGCAAAGTGCAAGGTCTTGCACTTGGGCCAAAGTAATCCCAGATATGTATACAGACTGGGAGAAGAGATCCTTGAGAGTAGCCCAGTTGAGAAAAACCTGGGGGTCCTGGTGGACAAAAAACTGAACGTGAGCCAGCAGTATGCAACAGTATCCTGGGCTCCATGAGGAGAGCTGTGGCCAGCAGGGACAGGGAAGTGATTGTCCCTCTCTACTCTGCCCTCATGAGGCCCCATTTGAGGAACAGCATCCAGGTCTGGGGCCCCCAGCACAGAAAAGATGTGGAACTGCTGGAGAGGGTTCAGAGAAGGGCCACAAAGATGATCAGAGGGCTGGAGCACCTCCCATATGAGGACAGACTGAGGGAGCTGGGCTTATTCAGCCTGGAGAAGAGAAAGCTGTGGGGGGACCTCATTGCGGCCTTCCAGTATTTAAAAGGAGAT
>WBMW01003758.1:8113-47396 GCA_013396635.1 Penelope pileata
AAAAAAGATGTATTTTAGAACTACCACAGACAGCAATATGATGTATGTATGATGTATGTATAGAAAACAGTGAACTTGCACTGCATATAGTTCAGAACAGTTTTTTTAATGGATAAATTGGTATAGATGTAGTAAATGTAATTGTAGTTGTTTACATTTTAATAAGCATTCTTCCAACGTAAGGGAAACCCAGGTCCATTGGACACTAGTTATAGCATTGGTCTGGTTTTAATGTTTCGTTTACATGAGTTCTAGAATCATAGATTGAATTACATTAAGGATAAGTCTGGTCCTTTATTTGAACCATATCACCTTATAGAAGCCTCAGCAACTGTGTAAATTGAATTAAATAAAACTATTAAGAAATTAAGGCAGAGTAATTACCATGAACAGTGGTATCAGACTTCCCAAAATACAGATTAAAGTTGTCATTTTCCACTTTGTCTCCAAAACTGTTTACTAATATCATCAGTCATAGACAATTAATCTGCTGATCTGTGAAGGATACTTGGAAAGTAATCTAAATTTAATTTTCAAAAAAAAAAAAAAGGAAAGAAAAAAGTTGTTTTGAACATGTTAACTATTTACTTTTATTTTCACATCCAGCTTAGGAGAGTGTATTTGATGTAGGATGTTTCCTGGTGAAGCAAAGAAAACAGAATGTCTGTGTCGTAATGGAAAAGAACTTGAATGAACACGTCTACTAGTGAGCTGGTAAGTCTCTCTCTGTTTCTCATTATTAGCTCTTTTTAAATACCAAAAGGCTGTACTGTCAATCAGACATGAAGTAAATTCACACAACAGATGAAGAGTTTTCCTTCTTTCTGACTAAATTTCTGATATAAAAAGCTTTTACAAGCAATATCAAATCTCTAAAAACACTATTCTGTGTTGCCCAGATACAAAGGTGTTGTGTAAAATCTTGATGTTATGATGTGCAGCATTTTCAAGCACTGGATTAAAGCATATTGTCATGAGAGAATTCTTGTCTCTTGAAGGTTAGAAATAATACAAAACAAGCAATGGAATAATATTACATTATTCCCCAGTTATTTCAGTAAGAGCTAAGTATCCTTATGAGGTACTCATTATGATTCTTGGAATCTCTTTCATATGCAGACAGTTCTTGTTACATTAATATTTACATCTGTGAGGGAGCCTGTTCCACCTGCTCTAAAACACAATCAGAAGAGGAGATGTAGCATAAACAGTGCTAGTACATTGACATCAAAATGCTGGACATCAAAAATACTAAGTCCACATATGAAAAATTTTTTGATAGAAAATCACAGAATCACAGAATTGCAGAGATTGGAAGAGACCTCAGGAGATCATTGAGTCCAACTCCCTGCCAAAGCAGGTTCCCTACAGCAGGTAAAATATGAACGTGTCCTATTCTACAAGCTCACTAAAAACATGTTTTGGTATCAAAATGAAGTAACGGAAAATCTAAGTTTAGTGTATATTCACTCAATATTTCACTGAGTCACTTACTGGGAAACTTGTGACATAGAGCCTGCAGCTTCTTGGTCCCTTCTCTCCCATTCCCTGTTGCCCCTACCCCTTTTTTTCTTTATATTTATTATTGTAGTTACAAACTATAGAAAATAATACAATAAGAATGTAAATACTAGAAAAATAATTACACAATATTCTCTATTATACATATTTGAATTTTTTATTTCAAGTACCATGCTATTACCGATTAACTGTTATGAAGACATGCAGTTTCTGTATTCTTTTTAGAGTATTTTAGGAGTTTATCTATATGGAATCTCTCAGGTATATTCCTTCATTCCTATTCTTATAAATATCCTTCAAATTCTTAGTTTTCCCAAGAAACTATTGGGAACTATTCCCTAACTTACTTTCTAAGCAGTTAGCCTTTCCATTTTGAAAGACTGCATTTTGACTATGGAAATTTGGTGCTCCAGAACTCTGTCATTAGAAATATCAAAATATGCCTCTGGATTGTTAAGTTATAACTGTCAGAACAACTTTATTGGATTTACATGGAAAGATAAGAGGCTGCAGAAGCAACATCTGTGAGTAGAGACCAGGGGCTACTGTCTTGTTGGACACACCTTGTTGTAGCCATCTCCAAAATAGACCTGTCATTGGCCAAAACTGAGCCTGTAAGCCTAGTTGGTGGTGCTTCTGTGATACCGTATTTAAGAAAGGGTAAAAAATACTGTACAGCAGCTGTGATATTGAGGAGTGAGGAAAATGTGAGAGGAATAGGCAAGATCAGTGAAGGAGAGTGAGGAATTGCTCTAAGTGCCAGAGTAGAGATTCCTCTACAATCTGTGGAGAAGAAACTGATTACCTGAGAAATAAAAGAATTTCAGTGCTGGAGGAGACAATTATTGTGTATATAGGTGATTATATTCGATTTGATATTTTCTACTATTAATGAAATAATGTGCTCTAGTTATGTTACTGCTATAATTGTGAAGTCTACTTGTGCTTGTAATTGCTGACGGATAGTGCTACACGGCATAGAGATATAAAATTTTGTGCAAAAATAATATGCTCATTAACTAACCAAATGTTCTTTCCCTTCTGAGAGCCTATAATGTGATGGTCTGCAGTATGCTAAAATACTGAGGACAGAATTGACATCACCAGCAAATTGTTGTGCTAAGGGAATACTCCAACAAGAGAAAATTGTAACGAGTACAGTTGACTACAGTAACAGGTGTGAACTGAAATCAAAAGGAAATGCTGGGGAACTAGAGACTACAGAAAAATTACTGGGCTTTCAGACAGAGGTGAACAGCTGTAAGACAGACTCAATAGTATCTTGTTTTTCATTTGTGGTGTTTTTTTTTTTTTTTTAAAGAGTAATTGTACCTTGTTTGAATTTTTTTCTGCTTTACCCATCTTTATATCAATTGGAATTTTACTGACTCCACTACCGAGAACTGATTTTATTGAGTATAGTGTCTACTGATATTAATGCTTTAATGAAGGAGAAATTAGGATAGAAGAAAATGAGGGTATACTGCAGTGGTTTATCATTGTTTTGTCTTACAGCTGCTTCCATTCTATACCCAGTATTCCTTTACTAAAGTGAATCCTGATTTTGCAACACCTTTGTTACAAACCAAACATTCACATCTCCTGAAACTCCAGTAAAATACGTAAGCTTGCTATGGCACAGTTTGCTATTATTTCCAAGTAGTCTGTAAGAATTTGATCATAAATAAATTGTTTTTCATGTCTGTAATATCTTAGGTTTCATTTCATTTCAAGACAAAAAGGATATTTTCAATTACTGAAGCGTTTTCTTTTATTTTTGACTTCTGGGAAGAGACATGGTGTTTTTAAAACATGAATCCACTAAAACCTACTACTGGAAGCTATGCTTAAGGCACATGGAAAACAGGGAGGTGATACAAGACAACCAGCATGGCTTCATCAAGGGCAAGTTCTGAGCAACCTAGTGGCCTTCTGTGTTGGTGTAACTGCATCAGAGGACAAGGGAAGAACCACTGAAGTAATCTATCTGGATTTCAGCAAAGCTTTTGACACAGTCACCCACAACATCCTTCTCTCCAAACTGGAAAGATATAGATTTGATGGATGGACTTTTACGGACGAGGAACTTGTTGTGAAATTATACCCAGAGAGCAGAGGTCAGTGGCTCAATGTCCAGATGGAGATCAGTGACAAGAGGTGTCCATTAGGGGTCAGTGCTGGACTGATGCTCTTTAATTATCTTCATCAAGGACATTGACAGCGGGAATGAGTGTACCCTCAGCAAGTCTGCAGATGACACCAAGCTGTGTGCCGCAGTCGGCACGCCTGAGGGATAGGATGCTGTCCAGGTAGATAGATCTAGACAGATGCATGATCATAAACAAAGAATTATGGCCCCTTAATATGATCAAACAGCAGGAGAAGAAAATTTACGGGAAAGAAATCTGCTCAAATATGACATCTGTAACAGCTGGCAATTCAAGGGACAGAAATAATCATAAAAATGAAAAGCAAGTTAAGTAATAATTTTAAAGAATAAGTTTATTTTAAAAAGTACTCCAAAATAAACATTTCATATTATTCAGTCCTCCCTATTTTAGCTCTGTTAGCCTAGAACAAATTCTCAGAAATCCAACAAAAGCAGACACTGAATTTTCTATTTACATGCCAAATTCTATCCTTCTGTTGCCCCAGTTGACACATGAAAGTTACATTTATCTGCGACTGAAGCATATAATGTTGAAAAAAGATATGCTGGAATTTTTCTTTCTCCCAACTTACATTATTATGTTTCCTCGATAATAATATGTTTTTGAGAGGAAAGAGGAAAGCAACAAGCAGATCAAAGATGAAGAAATATTTATCATACAAGCTAAGGCATGCATGGTACATTTTTGTTATGTAGAATACAATTAAGTGACATCATCAACATTTTAAAATAAAGGTTGTGTATAACTAAACTAAGCGTTGGTGCTGCTGCATTCAAAGAGGAGGAATGGGAATTGCCAGAGTTCTAGTCAAAAAGGAAGAGAGAGGGACAATCATGGTGTGTTTTGCTATGACTAGAGAGGATTAAAGACAGCACAGTTTAATCATTCTTTTTATCTATTCTTCCTGTCTCTTACGTTTATACATGGGTATCCGTCTTCTTGAAATAAGACAGAAAATTGGCAAAGAGACATCAATACCATAACTGAAGAAATAAATGAAGTTTCTAGAACTTGTTATAACCCCCTTCTGTCCCCAATATCCTTGAGGAAGGCCGTAATTGTCACTCTTAGGACCACGAAGGACATTGAAATGGGGAACATGACACCAGAAGAAAAATTATGAATGAGTTTCTCATATAAGAATTTCAACCATTTTTTTTTTACCAAAACAATGGTGATTGAAACTACTTTAGTGTGCAAACATCAGCCAGATAAATAGTAAATTAACAGTCCCAGATGTATGCTGTTTTCTTTTATGATTATCCAAACATCTGAATGCTGGAAATACTAAAAAAATACTTTCCAAGTACCTTGTATTTACACTGTAATGCATTACTATTATGAAAGAAGGAACAAGTGTTATTATTCACATTTCGTACAGAGAACAATGATATACAGATACTATAACAAGAAAGCATTGAGAGAAAAGTCTCAACCCCCCTAATCTGCTCTGCTAATGTATATTGCAAAATATTTATTTTGAATGCACAAGTTCACCAAACTTATGCAAGAAATTCCCTAAATATGGTGAATAAAGAAAGACATTGAAACTTTCATCACTTTCAGCAAAGTCTAGAAATTTCTTTAGGTCTGTCCTATACACTCTCTTAAGTTATATATTTCCTGAAAATTAAGAGGTATATCTTTCAAGCTTTCAGAAACTGTCAAAACAATAGAAATCTTATTAAATAAAACATTCCGTACTTAGTTCTTCTATGATGTCATGAGTTTATTAGTAAAATCCAGTAACATTATCGTTAAGCAGAATAGTTACAATCTGTGTGCAGCTGATGTGGTTTTTTTTAGAAGACCCCTCTGTAGTTGCAATCTGTTGCTTCAGTTTCTCTTATAAGTGATTAGATAGTCAGCTGGAAACTTGAGAGTAACTCATAACATTTCCTTAAGTAATTATTCAACTTTATTTTTTGGTAGAGAAAAAATAACTTTTTGCATGAATCTAAATGTGTTTGTCTTTTTTTATTCTTTATAAGTATCATTCTGTGTGGGTATTTTTCTGGTGGGTAGTGGAGAAAAAACATTAATATTGGTTTGTAAGGTAACACATAAAACTTGTAAATCCTAGGTCAGAGTCAAGTGCCTTGCATCACGTTTTGTTATAAACATCAGTGAATAAGACCAAGTTGGGTTTTAAATCATACCTTCATGGTTTACAGTGTAAATACATTAATATCTTCTTTAATGAAAAGTCAGATGATAAAAAATTCCCTACCTGTTTGCTCCTTCCTTTCTTTTCCCATGTTTCTGTTTGCTGATACCTCTATTCTGGCATACAGTTCCCTGGGAGAAAACATTTTAACTAAAACACTAAAGTAAATGGTCATCTATTTCTCACTGAAAAAGAAAAAAAATATATTTTTTTAATTCATTGCCATTATTGTTTTGATACAATTCATAATGAAGATACAGGTTACAATTTAAACTTGTGGTATAAAATGAAAGGATCAGAAATTGTTAGAATTGCTTTGTTACTAGATAAAATCTACTTCTCTCTTTTCTTGTCTGACCCAATAAGAAGGGAGAAAGAATATTGCATTTACATTGTTTGAAGATACCACAATATTCTACCTGTTTTGTAGTCTCTTGTTGAGATCACACCCTGGTATTCTGTCCATCAGGCACATGTAAAGGGAAGGTGAACTTTTAATGCACTGAAGAGTGAAGTATTTCCAGTAACAGTCAGACTTAACTCTGGAGTAAGATTCAGGTAAATTAACATCTGAGATGAAAATATGAATGGAATTTCATTATACTGCTTTTACAAAGACAAATATTCCCTTTGTCACCAATTGCTGAAGAAACTGCAGTCAGGCAAACTCCTGCTGTTGTTTCTGATACTGCCCTGTCACAGGTGTATATCTGCAATGAGCCACTGACGGATTGGAGCTTTTACTTGTGCCAAGTGGAAAATGTGTTATAGATAATTCTCATTCTACCTTTTTTATTGCAAAGCTACATCACTGCTTACACACAAAAGCATTGTCTTCTTAATCACTCCATTTGAAAGCTCTTGAAATGTAATGGTGGTGATTCCTAGCTAGCAAACGAGATAGATACTAATGCGAAGTGATTCATTACAATTTAGGTAAAACCTACTGCCTAACACATTCAAATAACTTGAAAGAGTGATATAGGCATGATATACAAATGGTATTATGTCTCTAACCAGTTTGAATTGGTGTGCTCTATTTGCTCAATTGTATTAAGGCAAAGCATAGTCTGACAATCCATCTCAATGACTGTTGTGGATCAGCCATATGAATTTTTTTTCAGCTTGCAGAATTAGGCATATAATCAACACATGTACATTTCTCCTCTTTGGCATTAATTTTCAAACAGTGAAAAAAGGTGTGAAATTACCCATTGGACTTTTTCAGACAAAAATTAGCAATTATTATCATCCCATTTTTCTCATACATCATAATTCCAAAAATAAGAGTGATTCCTTTGTGAAGTCATTAAATGATGCTTAATAATACAGGAGCACCACATCACATCACAACACTGTGTCAACACCACAGCTAGAAAATATACTTACTTCATAAAATCCAGAAAATATTTAAGAAAATACACTGTTGTTAGTCTAATGAAATACATACAGTAATATCAACATAAAACAACAGGATTAGAACAGTTTTGTGATCCTCAATCATATCACTGTCATTTAAATTGCATTTCTTTACTCAGAGGGTGGTGAGGCACTGGAACAGGTTGCCCTGTGAAATTGTGGATGTCCCATCCCTGGAGGTGTTCAAGACCACGCTGGATGGGTTCCTGAGCAGTCTGACCTAGTGGTTGGTAACATTGCCCACAGTAGGGAGGTTGGAGTCAGATGATCTCTAAGGTTCCCTCCAACCTAAGCCATTCCATGATTTTATGATTGTATTTAAAAAAGTTACATGTATTTATTTTTATTGTGCAGGAACTATGATTGAAATACAAATAGGCATGAACAATTTTCAAAATCTGAAAGTGTTCAGAAATAGCTCGTGCCTCTTTGATGTATTGAGCATATATTCATACAATCAATCATTTCTTAGTGTTTCTAGAAATTAGCTTTGTATCGATTATGCCTAGTTATGTTTGTGACAACATGAAAATGGGCACAAGCTAAATAATTACTATTCATTATTTATTGATTATAAACTTCCATGATAATTTCATTTCTTTCTTCTTTATGCCATCAGTGTCAGTTCTAAAGCTAGAAAATCTACTTAATCAAATTTTAAAATCAGTTTTGCCCATAGGAAAAAATATTATTTAGAAGAATGTTTTAAATTCATGCAGGAATACAAGGATTATATCCTTTAATTCATTTCCAATATTTTAACACATGACATTTAGAAGGATAATTGAATGATAACAGACAAGAAGGTGCCCACAGTTTACATTGTAATAACTAAAAAACTCAAGCCTTATAGCCTTTTTTACTGTCATATATTATTAAATACTTCTAGTTTAAGATTTGCAAGGACTGTGACTGTTATCCTCTTGCCAGTTGTGGAGTATCTGTAGATTAAATATCTAAGTAAATAGCTGAGAGGAAAGATGGAGAATATTGATATCTATAGCATCAATAAACATTCTAAGTTATAGAAAAATCTTGGAACAAGTACGTAAGGCAACCTGAGACAGCCTCGGCAGAACTCGTGATCTTGTTTATCTAGAAGGATACAATTCTTGAAGTAGAAAAACTGCACATAATGAACGAATGTTTAATTTCAATGCCTTCTTGTGGGCATTCATAACCATAAAATCCAGTGTGAAATTCAGAAATCTTTCTTAAAAACAATTTGAAAATTCATTCTTCTCCATAACATAACATCCATAACATCCTCCTGGCAGTAGAGGTCAGCTACACAAGCACAATGTGGTATATGCACTATATATTTGTGCAGTATATATATGTGCAGTGAGTATATGCAGAATCTGTTCCATTTTGGAACTTTACCAGAATAAATTAGTCCAGGTAGATTATATACAGTCAGTATATCTGTAAATTAAAAATTAAAGATATGATTGTAAATCAGTATTTTGTGCAATATAGCCAGTCACATAAATATATAGTATAGTTCTTATGTCCAGTTCCATTGTATTTTCCAACATTATGAAAGAGAACAATGTATTTGCTTTGTATGCTAGACAGTGAATCCTACTCCACAAGACAAGAGTAATACCTCTAGTACATGTCTAGTAATTGAGCATGCATCTGGCCAAAGCTGTTATGTATCTAAGTCACCTCAATCAGGCAAGAAAATGACTATGCAGAAATGGAACAAAAGAGCAAGTTCACAGAGTTGGTGATTAGAAGTCTAGAGTCTTGGAGTTAAGTGAATCACCTTGAAAGCATAAATGTATCCAAGAGTGTTTATTCTCATTTTGTTTGTATATTTCATTTTCTCAACAATATCTGAGTCATATACACAATGCAAATCAAAGCTATGGATAATTTTTTCACAGAAAAATTAAAAAGGGAAATTCTGATTAATGAAGAAATGACTTTTCAGAAGGCTCTTTTTTTTGTTGTTATTTTAGTTTTTTTTTTTCACAGTTCGCTGCCATACACAAGAATAATTTTCTCCTTGAGAGGGGATAATTTTTCAAAAAAACTAAATGACATGCCCATTTGGAAAGAAAAATAATTTGAATCTTATATGTTTACTGTAAAGAACAAAAAATATCATCACCTCCTTAAGTACTGAGTAGAACTTCCTAAGCACTGTCTGAAAAAGAGAGATTTCTTCCATGACAATTTTGAGTTTACAGTATCTTTGTGTATCTAAGGTGCTAATCTGGATCACATTTCTTCTGAACGTCAAAGCTCATGGAAGCTAGAGTAGAGTGTTGTCATTTTTCAACACCATAACATTGATGAATTTAGGCATATTCCCTGCCTTAGTTACTTTAATTTGGAACACACATAGCACAAATAAAAGGTAAGCAAACAAAGAAGCAACCGGAATTACACAATGAATAGATATATTTTTGTCTCCCAAGTACTTTTATATCTTTGTGGTTATAATACACATATTAAAAAATCCTGATTAAATCTCAAAGAAAAAGAAGCACATGAATTAAGGCTGTTCACTGGAACTTGCTTTGAGTAATCACCTCACAGTTCAGTAACAACGAATAATTCCCATAGCAACCCCTGCTGCCATATGGCACCAAAATCTACTCTCATATCTTAAGGACAAAATCTTATCAAAACTGTAAAAGAATGTTGAAAATAACACTTTCATAATTCTAAATTTTATCCTAGATACAGCCTAGAAAAAATAAGAAATGACCTTGCACAGGAAGAGATATTTTCAAACTACATTTTTCATGACTTTCCCCATAGAATTTGATTAAAAGAACATAGATTTTTGTGATTTTTATATTATACCTCTTCATGTGATGACAAATTCTGACAATCACGGCAAAAAGCACAGCAGCGTTTATCTTATAATGGAAAAGAATGTAGGAAGAATCTGTCTTATCCATGGACTAAATCATAACATCAGTTTTATGCAAAATTTCCTTCACAAAAAAAAAAATTTAAAAAAAAAATTAAAAAAAAAAAAAAAAAAAAAAAAAAAAAAAAAAAAAGAGAGAGAGAGAAAGAAAAGAAAAAAAAAAGAAATGAAAGAAAGGAAGTAAGAAATACAACAATATGAAATGGCCATATTTGTTTTTGGGTATCTGTATCCTCCCTGTATACTCACAATGTGACAGATTTGGTAACCAATCAAGACTTCTTGACAGAACTGTAACAGCAAAAAGTAAATTTTAAGAGAATTTAGTTATGTGTTATCACAGAATCATATAGTTTGAGTTGGAAAGGAAACCATGAGGTTTGACAATGAAACCTTCAACTCAAAGCAACTTCATTTCTGAGATCAGGTCATGCAAGGAAGTCTCTGTATAGAGTAAGGCTAGAATAGTAGTTTGTACAGAAATGTGTACAAAGACTAGCCAAGAGGCATCTACATCCACTTTACAGTTTGCTACCAAAACAAATAGGGGTCATAGGCAGCCAATACAAAATAAAGTAGCTCCAGTCTAGAAAAAACTGACTATATTATAATTTTCCTATTATTTTTAGTACTGTTGTAAGGATATATGCAAATCAATGTTTTCCCTTATGAATAATTTTCCTCAGACCTTTCAGCTGTTTGAAAACTCTACTGAATATATTACACTCAATGTTATATAAATACTTATTTACGTGTACATGCATGTGTACGTATGAGTTTCTCTCCCATATTACACTTAAAATAACTCTCTTCCAGGCATGTGTACCAAATCATGTAATTCACAACCTAGCCATTCTGACAACTCTTAAACAGAACGATACCAACCTATATATTACCATTTTCGCTTTTCAGAGATCTAGAAATACATCTGTATGAAAAATTAAAAGAAAAACAACACCAAGCAAGAGAATAGTACATACTCATATCAGATCTGTAGAATGCATATTCAGCCCATCAAAGAAAAGACATGCTCAAAGAAAAGACAGTCCACAGTACAAACTGCATATATTGCTGTTTTTACTGAATTTATGTATTGTTCAGTTGCTTTTCCATCACAAATTACATTCACAGTGTACTGTAATTTTTTGACCAGCTTTCTTTCATCTGAAAGACAAGATCACATTGACTTAGGAAAAAAACCATTACTCCCACTTTTTATTCTTAGTGCAGTACACAAGTTATTGGACATGTATGTCATTAACTTCTTTTAAATTATGTTTCTTTCCTTGGCTAATTTTTTGCAGTCCCTGGACACACACTGAAGAAATGAGACCTTAAATCTGTATGTTCATGCTTTTAAGATATAGACCTCCCAAAGTACTGCACACTCTTTGCTTGAACATATCTGTAAGCGTCTTAGTTTCTAACAGAAATTACTTTTCTAGTAGTGTCTGGTATGGAGATATGTCTTGGTTCTAGACGAACAAACTGATAACACCTGCCAGTGTTGAACAGAGACAAGGACATTTTCAGTTCTTCAGTTTTCTGCCAGTGAAACAGTTGCAGGGGGTGCAAGGAGCTGAGAGTGGACAGGACCAGGGCAGCTGACTCAAATTGACCAAAGAGATAGTCCATACCATATGACATCGTGTAATTTATGGAAGGGAAGTTAGCCAGGGAGGGGCTGCTGCTCAGGGACTGGCTGGGTCGGGGGGTGGTGAGCCCTTGCTTTATGTGTCATCTATTTTTGTGCATACAAATATACATATATAAATACTGTTGTTTCTTTTATATGAATCTAAAATAACCTATTTATTACTTAGCAAACATAACAAACAAACAATCATAAAGTAGCAAATTCTGAGTTATTTTGCCTCTATAATTTTTAAAATCAACCTGAAGTATTATCTGCCCTAAAGTCATATTCCTCTGGCACATCTAGCATTCTGAGCTTGCTTCCAAAATCTTTCTATTATGGCTCTAGATCTGTTTGCTTTGGCTTTGACTTATGGCTAAACTGGTTTCACTTTGTACAATATATTTTATGACTCATCTGATTCTAATCCACAAATGCACAGAGCATTCATGGACAGCTGACAAACAAAATCATTCTCCTTGGACTGAGTGATTTACAGAATCACAGCATCACAGATTGATAAAATGGTTTGAGTTAGAAAAGATCATAAAGATCATTTAATTTCAGCACCACTGCAATAGGTAGGGACACCTTCCACTAAACTAGGCTTCCCATCCAGCCTGTCCTTGAGCACCTTCTGGGTTCGAGGCATCCACAGCTTCTCTGGGCAACATATGCCAGTGCCTCACCACCCTCACAGAGAATTTATTCCTTCTATCTAATCTAAATCTACCCTCTCCCAGTTTAAAAACATTGCCACTTCTCCAATCACCACATGTCCCTATTAAAAGTCTTTCTCCACCTTTTCTATAAGCTTCCTTCAAGTACTAGAAGGCTGCAATGAGATCTCCCCAAAGCCTTCTTTTCAGCAGGCTAAACAAGTCTATCTCCCTCATCCTTTCCTCATAAGAGAAGATCATTTTTGTGGCTGTTCTCTGGACCACAGCCACAGGTCCACTTCTTTCTTGTTCTGGGTTTGCCAGACATGGATCCAGCACTCCACGTGCTCTGGCCACACTTCTTTTTAAGCAGCCCAGGATATATTTGGCTTTCTGGGCTGCAAGTGTGCATTGTCAGCTCGTCCAATTTTTCACTCACCAGTACCCTGAAGTCCTTCTTTGTTTTTTATCTCTATATACATTTAGAATGAAGGAATAAATGTTATGCCTCAATAAAGCTGTTCTGCAAAAAATCCGTCCCACACATGTTGAAATTTTCTAGAATATTGTCAGAGATCCAGCGAAGGATCCTAGGGTGAGGATTATTATCATCTGCATCAACAGAAATTCAGAAATTATGTGTAGATGGATACTACAAAACCTGCACAGTCTGCCTCAACTGTTCATCTGTAAAAGGAATGATCACAGATGTTTGGAAAATTCCAAATTTCTTTTCATATTTTTCCCCACATAGAAATAACAGTATACAGATCTGAATTTACAACAGTTCTAATAGTTAGATAGGGTCAAAGAGAAAAATAATAATGGTTTATTTCAGAGAAGGATAATATCAGAAAAAACATCTGGGGAACTGTCCAGAATTATGGAAAAACAACAATATACACTTGAATTTCTTACTATTGGGATGAACATTTCTGCTCAAATAAAGAACTTAATCAAAGCTATTGTTGCATCCAGTGGCTATTTCCAGTGGACAAATTAAAAAAAAAAACAACAACCCTGTGACATTAAATTGTGTGCATTTTTTTCTACTAAGTGTAAAAACTGAAGCTGTTATTGTCTGACAGAAAGGATGGCAACAGTTATTTTTGCAATAACGTTAATCTTTGGGAAACTGTAATTCTATTGGGGAGCTTTTGACTAAAATAAGAGTCTTTCTTGCTTAAGAAAAATATAACGATTCTGTGCTATATCATCCCTTACTCTACACTATCTATATGTCCCATTTAAGAAGGAATCATGTTTCCAATAGATCAATAGATATTTGAAAGGCTAGTTATTCCTAGGAGTAAGACTTTAGATGGGAATCAAGAAACTTGGGGTTTGGGGAGTGTCGCTGTGTTGCAAGGTAATATGTTCATAGGTACATGAATATATGAGCAAGCTACATGATGTTGAACACTGAGAACACTGAAATTGAAACAACAGGAAATTTAGGAGGCAAAGTAGACCTAGGAAGATGAGGTCATAGAAAAAAATATATAATATATTTCTAATAAGTCTTGATTACATATGTGAGATGAATTCATCCTCTGACAAATAAAAGTCAAGATCATAAAATATTATTTATTTCAGGATATACTTAAAGCATGAGATTTATAGCAAAGTAGTGTTTTAGGCTTCAAATATCTAGCATCAGTTTAATAACTAGTATCAGAAACTATCTCTATTTGAATCATTATTTTTCCTGTAAGACTGTTTAGAGCCAACTGGCTAAAGTGTAGTTCTTGGGTCTGTAAGTGTCTTCCATTGCAGTACCATTTAACCTTCAGTGTAGTTATTCAGAATGGTAATTTTACCCTAGTATAAGTGGACAGCAATAAGTTCCTTTCATGATTATTTCTGCAATGTTATTTAAAAAGAGAACGAAAACATACAAGGCTAATATAACAATAATCTAAGTTGTCACTAGTCACAGAAGAGAGAAAAGTAAATAAATGATAGTTTGGGGTTTCTTTTCAGAGCAAGTTATTGCTGTTGGATTTGGATGATAAAATCTACAATCTAGAACATGGATTATGCATTATAGCACCATAAAAATAATAAAGGAAAACAATGTGTTCAATAGACTGTTGTTTAAGGGTAAAGATAAACTTGTCCAAACACTAATAAAGCCCAAAATAGTTCTGGAGTCATGTTAGAGCAGTTCATGGATCATCTCAAAACAAACTCAAACAAATCCATAGTCTTTTGCCAAGCAGACACTTATATGTCAGCATGTTCACATAATGAATAAAGAAATACAAAATACTCCTGAACGAAATATCTGAATCTTCATAAGAAAACAATTTAAAAAAATAAAATTATTGAATACACATTCCTAGAAAAAAATAACCACTCTGAAGGACACTATTATTCTTTTGTCTCAAATGAGACTAACATCAGAGCAATAGAGACAAGCAAAATTCCTACACAGTAAAAAACAATAAATGAATTTGTGTATAGTAACAAATATTTGTGAGTTTTAAAATATTTCTTGATATTTTCTAGGAAGATGTTTTCATTTCTTTTTGTCCTTACAACTATGTTTTTTCTTTGACAGTTATCAGTGACTAAAATGCAATTAATGCTCCCAGGAATACCTTCCTCAAAATGTTCTCAAAGCAATGAGGTTACAAAAGTTGCCAGTAGATGTTTTAAGTGCTCTTTATCAAAATGGCTAAAATTTTCCATCACTGTTAATACGATTATAAGAAATTGCCTTCCCAGAAAAGTGGTGCCTCCTTAGATATTAGGAACTTCCCTGACACATTGTGATGAAAAGAAAAATGAAAAATGAGTAGAAATTGATCCTGAGACTTAAAAAATATCCTGCTGTCTTAGTTTCTAACAGAAGTTACTTCTTTCACAGTGTCTGGTATGAAGCTGTGTTTTGTTCCCAGAGGAGAAACAACTGATAACACCTGGCAGTGTTGAACACAGCCAAGGACACATTTTGTTCCTCAGTGAAGCAGTTAGGAGGCATAAGGAGCTGGGAATTGGGAGGGGACAGGACCAGGGCAGCTGACCTAAACTGACCAAAGAGCTATTCCATACTACATCACATCATGTGATTTTTACGGAAGAGGAATCTCTTGCTTGGAGGGAGGGGCTGCTGGCCAGTTGGGTATCGGTTGTTGGTCCCTTGCTTTGTGTATTATTTATTGTTTATTATATATATATATGTATTGGTATTTCTTTTATTCTCTCTGCTGTCTTAGTAAATAGCTTTTATCTCAGCCCACAAGTTCTACCGTAATTATTCCTTAATTCTCTCCCCCATCCCACTTGGGAGGGAGGAGGGTGAGCGAACAACTGTGTGGGACTTAGCTGTCTGCTAGGTCAAACCAGGACACCTGCGCTAACAGTATTTGGAGATAAGGATCTAAAACCTGCTATTCAGTTCAAAATCCATGAAATACGGTTCATATTTGTTCTTACTATTTACTTTCTCATAAATAGTGAAATTAATCTCTTCCTTTTAAGTAATTCTATTCTACTATATTTTAATCTATTTTAGTGTTTATACGGAAGAGTTCACTGAGAAGTGTGATTAACATGTATCACTCTTTGTCTTTGCTTCTATGTTTCTAAAATGAAGTGGGTTTGTTTTTCTTCAGTTTCACTTTTATCTTTTAAAAGATTTCTTGTGCAGACTAAGTCAAAGGCAGTTGTCTGATAGACAGTGTTCTGTAATTAGTCAGCTTGAGTCAAGACCTGTAAGATCTCTATTTGAGGATACTATTACAGCCAATTTTGACCAGTTTTTGCAGGCATGATTAGCTCAGCACAGAAAGCACCACAATGAGAACATGGGTAACTTACATGTATAAAATAATAATTTACTGCCAATGCACATCAAAGATAGATAGCATTTAACAAGCTATGAGTTTAATCACTGTTGTGCCTGCACTCCTGTACAGAACCTGAAGAGTCAGTGGCCACGGCTCCCAGGAGCCATCCTCAGTGGTGCAGAGCAGCCACCTTCCTCCTGCCCCATCAGTACTGACAGCTCTGAGGGCTCAACCCTAACTTAGTATCTCCTAACTGGCACTGACTAGACCAGCCTGCAGTTGCAGTCTCTGCGTTTCTTTTCTTTAAGATTTTATCTTTTCATTTTTATATTTTTTCCCTTGAATCCTTGATTTCCTAAGAAATACAGATCAGCAGTCCTACTACTCTCTAATTTTGACCTTTCTATACAGATGGTATCACAGCCCTTTCTCAGCAGTCTGAATCAAGGTTGAACAGCTGTGACTTATCAAAGCTGATTCTTGTACAAGGGCAGCTTAACCCAATGGGGGAGGAATTACAGTACGGGCCACAGAGGGAGGGTTACAGTGTTTGGCTTTAGGCATTACAGATTAAGAATGTGAACAAATTGTTAAGAGTGAAAGAAAGGACAAAAATGATCAGAAGTATAGTATACATCAAAAGAGGAGTGGCCAGTGGGACAAGTGAGGTGACTGTCCTCTTCTGCTCTCTTGAGGCCTCACCTGGAATACTGCATCCAGGTCCGGGGTGCTCAGCACAAGAAAGATGTAGAGCTGTTGGAGCAGGTGCAAAGAGGTCACGAATATTATCAGAGGGCTGGAGCATCTCTCCTACAAAGAGAGACTGAGGGAGCTGGACTTGTTCTGTCTGGAGAAGACTCTGGAGAGACCTCATTGTGGCCTTTCAGCACTTGAGGGGAGCTTATAACCAAAATGGGGAGTGACTTATTATATGTTCTGGAAGGACAAGGGGGAATGGTTTTAAACTTAAAGAGGGGAGATTTAGATTAGATGTTAGGAAGAAATTTTTTACTCAGAGGGTGGTGAGGCACTGGAACAGGTTGACCAGAGAAGCTGTGAATACTCCATCCCTGGAGGTGTTCAAGGCCAGGCTAGACGAGGCCCTGGGCAGCCTGATCTAGTGGTTGCAACCCTGCCCACTTCAGGAGCACTAGAACTAGATGATTTTTAAGGTACTTTCCAACCCAAGCCATTCTATGATTCTATCATGATTCTGTGATATTTGATTTACAAGGGAAGGTAGAAATAGGGAGAAGGGAAGAGGAATGGGAAGGAAGAGACTAGAGAAGAGTAAAAAAGAGGTACCACAAGAGTAACTCATGAAAACCTACACCAGCCGAGGTGGCCCACTGACATTGTCACCATTGCTGAAATGAACCACCTCTGCCTCACTGTGCTCACGTTCACTGATTGGTCTCATAAATGTTCAGCGAGTGTTGATGAATGTCAATGTACACCATTTCTTCCACATGGAGGAGTTTGGTTACACATCTTTTCTTCATCTGCACTTCCATGCCAGATGTCATTTTGTCAGACTGCTCCTCTGCTGCCATCTGTCACAGGCAATAAAATAAAATGGTGTATTGGTGAGAAAGTTCAACGTCTACTGCCGTGCCACCAACATCCACCTCTAACATCACAGGTCAACATAATAAAAATAGGAGGCATTACTTTCGGAGCATCCGCTACATGTGGTAGCTAAAATATCACAGAAGACAGAGAGAACAACAGACACATATTATTTAAATAACTTTTAAAACCAATCTGGGATTTTTATTCAATACTAAATATTTTAGGTTTTGAGAAATTCATTTTAAAAGCTAGTTCCTTGATAGTTCCCTGAATTTTAAGCGTATATTTCTGTATTCTCAATCCAGTGCTAACCTTCTAAACTTATTCTTTGTACTAACATAATCTATTTTCCTTTGTTCCTCATGAGGACAGTCTCTTGGGAAACATGAAGGCAAAACAGATAAATATTGCAGTTAAGATTTTGAAATGTGAAACAGTTTAAATGTTTTGAGCTGTATATTTTTAAATATTGTGAATAAACATTATCAAATTTTCACAGTTTTCTATTTAAAAAGTATTTGATCAGTTACATAAACGCTGCAAGACTTAAACAAAAAAGGCCAGTTTCAAACCATGTGTGTAAGTTAGATGCTTGTGATTGTTTTACTTTGCAGTTGACGGGCTGTGACAAGCTTTTCTAGCAACTGATACAGGTTTAGTTGAGCTCCTAATTTAGGCATTTGTACTTGGATATCTTGAGTTAGATTTGGGGAACTACAGGCCTGTCAGCCTGACCTCGGTATCAGGCAAAGTTATGGAACAGATCATCTTGGGGGAGATCACACGACACATGCATGGCAACCAGGGGATCAGGCCCAGACAGCACGGGTTCACGAAAGGCAGGTTGTGCTTGTTCAACCTCATCTCCTTCTATGACTGGGTGACCAGACTGGTAGATGAGGGAAAGACTGTTGATGTAGTCTACCTAGACTTCAGCAAAGCCTTTGACACGGTCTCCCACAGTATTCTCCTGGGGAAACTGGCAGCCCGTGGTCTGGACAGGTACACTCTTCTCTGGGTAGAGAACTGGCTAGAGGGCCGTGCCCAGCGGGTAGTGGTTAATGGAGTCAAGTCCAGCTGGCGTCCCGTTACAAGCAGTGTCCCCCAGGGGTCGGTACTGTGGCCCATCTTGTTTAATATCTTTATTGATGACCCAGACAAGGGGATCGAGTGTACCCTCAGTAAGTTTGCAGATGACACCAAGTTGGGAGGATGTGTCGATCTGCCTGAGGGTAGGGAGGCCCTTCAGAGGGATCTGGACNGTCTGGAGCTCAAGTCTTATGAGGAGGGGCTGAGGGAGCTGGGATTGTTTAGTCTGGAGAAGAGGAGGCTCAGGGGAGACCTCATTGCACTCTACAACTTCCTGAAGGGAGGTTGTGGTGAGGAGGGGGTTGGCCTCTTCTCCCAGATAACTAATGACAGGACAAGAGGGAGTGGCCACAAGTTGCACCAGGGTAAATTTAGACTGGATATGAGGAAAAACTTCTTCTCTGAAAGAGTGGTCAGGCACTGGAATGGCCTGCCTAGGGAGGTGGTGGAGTCACCGTCCTTGGTGCTGTTCAAGAAGCGTCTGGATGAGGTGCTAAGGGATATGATTTAGTAGCTTAGTGGGTAGGAATGGTGATAGGAGGACGGTTGGACTAGATGATCTTGTTGGTCCTTTCCAACCTAGGGTTTCTATGATTCTATGATTCTATGATCAAACAAGTTGGTGCCAAAGCACCATGATTAAATTGGAAGGTAACTGTGACGACTGTGTTTGTTTTCTTTACGTCAGCTATCCAGAAAGAGAATTCTGCTTGAATCATAGTCAGATCAAGAAATTAGTCTCCATAATATAGTTGTTGTCTTGCCACAATTACTTGCTATCATGATTTTCCATACTTGCAGAGGAGCTATTGAATTATGATTCTGAACATAGAAAGAAGGACATTTTCATTCCAATCAGATTATTCAATGGGCTGAAGAAAGTGTATCTAGCATATTATCAGAATTCCTCTTATCAAAACCTGCTTATTTGAATGCTACATATTCTGGCTAGAATGTTAGAATGCTGCATTTTCTGAAATGAAAGGGATTTTAAAAATATCCCAATTTTCTGTGTTGGATTGCTATTTTTTTGCCTTTTTTTTTTCACATGTATGAGTGGCTCATCATGAGAAAAGCATACTTTGTAGAAGAAAGTATTTTCTTAATGTGAATATGGTTCATTCAACTGATGTTTTCCAGTGATAGTGGGTTTAGGTTAGAAGTAATACTCTGAAAAGTATATTGAAGATCTATTCAGACTGATTTTACTGACTTTTTTCTCATTTTGAATATGCTGTTTAAGAGAAGTATTTTAAATAATATACTTGTATGATTGCTCATAAACATGTAATAATATTCATTGTCTTCAAGCAGTACATTTTTCTGCTGTTAGAGTAAGTCATGGTCATTATGATTTTCTCCTCCTTTAAACCACTATGTTGCCATAAGCAAAATAAGATAAGTAGGAAATTCATCTTACAAATGCATGGTGAAATTTCTGCCTACCAAATGGTTTACAAATCAGAAGGAAAAGCAGCCATGGAAGATAAATCTACAGAATTTGAAGCAGCCATACAGAAATTGCCAGAATAATCCCCTGCATGGCCCAAAGCAAGATATAAATTAAGAAGCAATACAGTATGAATCTAATGGAGCATGTACTTTTCATTCTTCACTCATATCATATAAATAGTTCATACAACGCACCTCATGGGAATAATTGCAAAATACTAGAATGACAGAAATTGTAAATATTAAGGTAGAAGAGGAAAATATTTTACTTTAATAAAGCTTTGTTGCTGTTAAGAAAGTTAAATGCTATCATGCTTTCTAATTGTCAACTTATACAGGTAGAAGGTCAAAAGAATGAGAAAGGTTTTGAGTAAAATCAGCATGGGAAATATGTATTCTGTATGTTGAAAATAGATATTAGTGGGCTGGTTAGCATGGCAGCAATTTTCTGTACTGCCATACAAGGCATAAATATTTGAAAAAACTTTGGAACTTTCAGTCTTTGAAATTCCAGCAAGAAGGTGAATTACAGAGCTGAAGCTTGGTTGTTTATGTGGTAGAGAAGATGAATTAGAAGAATAAGTTTTTTCAAGATATATCAAAAGAGACACCAAGGATTTTTTCAAATACTTCATCAGAAGATGATCTCAGCCAATGCAGTCTGATTTGTTCAGTAATTACATGAAGCAACAAGCACCAAGAAGAGCCAAGAACATTGCTATTCCTTTTGCAAATCTGTATACCTCATTAAGGTCATTCTCTACTATATCACTGTTACTTTTAAACCTAATGTTTGACACTTTCATTTGATAAACAGGAGAGGACAATAAATGAAAACAAAAAAAATCTGATAAACTATAAATTTAAGGATAGATTAAGAAGAAAAATTTAGGGACATTAGTTTCAAGCAGATATTCGAATGAGTAGAAGAAAAACGACACTTAGCTGAATAACATTCTAAATTTTTAACTTAATCATGATCCGAGCTTCTTAACATAATGTGTACAGTGTCATAGGAATAAAAAATCAGGATAAAATTCACAAGGGATAGTTCAGAGGGTGTTGTAGGTTTTCTTTAGAATTTTCAAATTTTTACTGAAAGAAGCTGGCATTCAGAAAATGGCCCAACTAGATAAATCCCTGAGCAAACAGGTCTAATCTCAAAGCCGACCCAGGTTTGTGCAGGAGTTTTGATTTCTGAGGTCCTTTTCAACTTGAATTATCCTATGTTTTTTAATGATTTTGTAGTTCCTGGGCTTCAGACTGAGCTGTGAAAAATGACCTCACTTGTTACAACTACTTTACACACTGTGCCAATTTTTATTGCACATCAGTATTATGTAAAAACCATTCCACCTACCAGATATTCCAACAGATCCAGTGCAGTGTTATAATCAGTAATACAAGACTGAGAGATTTCAGCCCAAGACATTCAGTTTCCTCTGTTTTGCAACTCTATGAATGACAACAAGAAGTGACACCGTGTAAACTGGGTAGTAAACAATGAAACAGTCTTAAAGCAGATATGATTATTCTCTCTCTCTTCATTGAGTTCTGTCTTTACTTTCTTCTTTGCCACTGTAATTAAACAAATGCACTGCTGAGGAGCCAAAATCAAAAAAAAAATCATCTTAAGACAAATACAGGAACTCTTTATGTGAAAAGAATGATGTTTATAAGGAAAGATTCTGATAAATGTAGAGTTAACTTCAGTAGACTTCAGAATGTGGAGGATGAAAACATAATGCTAGAAATTCCATGTGCCCAGATAGTTCTGTGAAACATCATTACTTTAAAATTGAGTATTTATTTTCAAATATTTAAGTAAAATATCCTTTTTTTTTTCTTTTCCAGCATGTATGTAAAATTCTTTGCATAATTTAAAGGAAAATATTCATATCTTATTTGTACAGTTCTGTATGACAGTGGAAATTGTTTGTGTCTATGCAAATTGAAAGAAATTTGGAAAATCTTTCCGACAAAATTCTATGTTTTGCACTTATTTTTGAAAGTGGTCTTTTACATAAAACTTCAGCCACAAATTAATGGGCTTCTATTGTATGGCAGTATAACTATTCAAAAAAACAAAAGCTATCAAATGAAAAAATTACTGAACTTAAAAAATAACTTAAAAAAAAGAGATCTACTCCTAGGTGAAGTAGCTAATCACTCAGAGGGTTGATATGTTCAACTAAATGTACAAGAAAAACACAATGTACTCGAGTAAACTGTAGTTACAATTTAGCCTGTTAGTCTTGCAAAATGTTACCCAATCAATATGTTAAATGAAATATGTCTCAATTTTATACAATTATGTTTTTGCTAATACATGCATGACCCAAGCTTGAGAAAGTTTAAGAACTTGTGATACGTAATATCTAAGCATAATTAGAGTGGAAAAACTTGTAATTTCTTCAAATAAGTTTCCATAGTTGTCATTCTATAAACGTACACACATCCATAGGAAAAGATTTCTCATAAAATGCATCATCTGTTCAATTTCTAGAGCACACTTGAAGGAAAAAGAGTCACATACACTTACCTCAAATATGTTCTTATGGATACTGACTGTGATACTTCAGTAAGGAAAAGGTTCAAGCTCACACTCAAGCCTCTCAACTTGATACCTGGACTGTAGATTGTACTGAGGTTAAGAAGATACTTCCCTCCTCTTTCTGAAGCTGTGTAGAAAGAATTTCACTGCATAGAAAAGAATTAAAAATTTATAGGATCAGAAAGAGAGCAAGCATGACAAAGACTCAGTAGTTTACTGGTTCAAAATCTCACTTGAAAAAAGAGATGCAGATTCTGTTCTGTGTTCCAAGGACTATACATTTTACATGAGACAGGCATGGGATAACCTGTATAAGTAGCTCATGGAGCAACCCAGATCTTTCCAATTCAAAGTGAATACCCTAACTTGTTGATATGGGAGACATACTAACTACTGTATTTTTTCAATGCCCTCTATAAACATTACATTCTTTTCTGCACACAGCAGGAAAACACTTCACTCCCTATAAACAAAGATAGAATATTATGTATAAAATGGTCTCCTGGCACATATTTGTTCATTATCAATCAATGAAAAGAGAAAAAGAAAATAATGATCATGGTAACGAGTCTATGAGAAGTATTACATAGTCATTCCTTCATCTAATGCAAAGCTTTGAAAGTGAAAATCTCCTGTCCCTTTCAGGCATATCAGGACACTGATTTTTCCTTTTAAGATATTTCTACTGTACTTATTAGGTGAAGGAGTTGAAGTCACTTACAGCTCAAGATTCTAGGCTGATCAATTTTCATGTTAAAATTTTCATAATTTAGATTATGAAATCTGGAATTAATATTTTGAAATTTATGTTGTATTCATTTTGGTGCAGAACATTACATCATGTCTTGATGATTTGCCAGATTCTAAATATCACTGACTACACCTATTACTGTATGAGACAGTGTATTCATTCTCTCAGCTTTGGGCATTGTATTTCCTAGAATTACTTCAAAAAATGTATTCTTATTTCTATTAAAGATTTCCTTGTTCCATCAATAAATGTAATTTTTAATAATTTTACCTTTGTGCAAGGAGATTTCTCATTCACATAAAATTTATTTTTGCTGAATATTCAGAAAACGTATTTATTTTCTCATTTACTCCAGCTTCTACATATAAGTTTATGTTCCGTGGATTTTTTTTTTTTATAAAATGGTGGTTTTATTTTCTCTTTAGTTTCTTGATAGAATATAAAAATTATACTTTTTTTCCCCGATTTTCTCTATACATATCTGTCCCGCTCCAATTATTGGAGTGAGGGGAGATTCTTAAATATATACTCGGAGTGAGATTAAGACACAAACGAGATCAAATGTTGTCCGACCAGTTTAATAGAAATTCTGGCCAGCAAGGGAGATGGGAATGGGGAAGCAGGTGATAGTAAAAGATAGGAAGTAGGAGTGAGGGTTACGTATAGAAAGCGAGGGCAGTCACCACCATGGATCCCACGCCGTTCTATCAGATCAGGAATATCTTCAGGCCCGTTTGGGTGCGAGGGAGCGAGGGTGCAGGGGGAGCAGCAGCAATCAGGCATTAGGCCGTCAGGTCTCAGGCAGCAGGCAGGTGGACAAACTTCGAGATAAAAGAGTTCTCACAGCAAGCTTTGAGACAAAAGATTCCGAAACAGTCCCTTACAATATTAGTCAGAAGTTGATTTTAGAGAACAAAAAGTCACGTCTTAATATATAATTGTTTATTACTACTGGTTTTAATTCCAGATTTTTATTCTGCAGTCTAGGTCAATGGAATGGGAAAGCTATTACCTTGTCTATCTTCTGGAAGTTGGAACAAAACACTTTGCTTGTCTACAGAGTAACAGTGATAATTTCTTCACTGCATTTTTCTTCATTAAAATAAGCAAACGAGGAGGTACAAGATCAAGTACCATGGCATCAGATTTGTTCCTCTGGTGTACACTTTAACTAATGAAACTGAAAATTACAGTAAAATTGGTTTGACAGGTGTCAACAGGACTGTATCTGTAAGTTGACCTCTGAGATACGGCTTGGGTCCCAATGCAAACACATTCTCCCTAACAGTACTCTCGTTCTTCTAATTGTTGAACATATTTTCTATACCAACTTATTGGTTTCTTAATTATTTCCTTTTTCATATTAGTTCTTTTCAAACTTCAGAGAATTGCCCTGGGTAGCACTATTCTTGTCAAAACTATGCTATTGATTGAAAGCCATATAGGTAAATTTAGAGTCTGGGAAATTCCCAGTGGAGCATTGAGTTGGTGAGAAATATGGCATGGTGCAGGAACATTCTTCAGAATTTCCAAATCAGTAAAATTAGGCACTTTGCTGAGATGCTTGCTTGTGAAATTCTTTGTTGTTGTGGGCATGGAAGTGAATACATGATGGTGTTTGAAAGATGGCCACGTTATCAGAGCCATTATTAATAGCATACTAACATTCAGTTCAGTATAAGGCATGATTCTCTTACTCTTGCTCTCAGTGACCAGTATGCAAGCAGTCTTATTGAGCCAAAGCCAACAATTCAGGACTGTATCGACCTATCAGCATCATAGTCATTCTCACTTCATGTTCTACTTGGTTCCTGGGCTACTGAGAAAAATAAATACTTCCTTGTTTTATTTCTGCATTAGAAAAATGTCATAGCAACCCATTAGCACTGATAATGTTCTTGTTTCTGATTATCAGCTGCTTTAATTCTTTCCTGTACACTGATTGATTTAAGCCATAGAAAGCACTGTTCTTAGTTTAAGACAAGTAATTACAGTGTTTGACTTTTCCAGTATAATAAAATAATACAGATAACTCATTTTATTCTTATTATATAGTTATATTAGCTACTGTTCTTTGAAGAAGCTGTGCATTAGTTACAACATGCCTGCATACTGTCAGTAATTAGTCTCCTATTTACCTCTGCACAGGACTTGGCGGATTATATTTGAGTTGAATCAAAAAAGTGTGAGTATCTGTGTGGGCTGATGTAGCTGCTTCTTATACAACATATATATAGTTTGACCCTTTGAAATAGGCACCAAATGTGATTCAAAGAATATTACAATCCAGAGGAAAATTTTTAGATCTGTTGATTGGGATCAGATTCATATACAAAAATTGCTTTGGATTTTTTTATTTCATTATCATAGAATCATTAAGGTTGGAAAAGACCTCTAAGATCATCTAGTACAACTATCAGTCCATCACCACCATGCCCACTAAACCATGTCCCTGAGTACCACATTTACACATTTCTTGAGCAACTCCAGCAATGGTGACTCCATCACTTCCCTGGGCAGCCTGTTCCAATGCCTGATCACTCATACCGATATTACTGTCACAACGCAAACTGATACTGTCTTTATTCACCTCTCTCTCAAAGGTATCTGGGATATTCTAAGTGTTATTTTAAGATCCCAAACATTTCTGTATCTCTATGTTAGAATTTATTGAAAGACGTCTTCTGTTATCATCTTTCCCTGCATTCATTTGAAGTTGTACAAGTGGAAGCTTGTTAGAATACGGAAGAATCCCCAAACACATGATAGCAGGCTCTAATTGTCAAAGCTGTCATTCCTGATATCCATGAAAAGATTCAGAAGCTATCTTTCTTCAGAGATTAATAAAAACTTCACTGATTGTTGTGGAAAGGTTACAGGGAGTGTATTTTCCCTGAATCTCTGCACTTTTCTACAAAATTAGTTCTAAGAAGTGGGAAGAAGTAATTATCATCTGTTTTTGATTGCAGAGAACCTTAGTACATTTATTTTCACCCACTTATTCTCCATCTAATTAATAAACAATTACAGTGAAAGATGACAACTTGACTTACTAGTCACATAGGGTACAGATATATGTTGTTCTGCAGTTACAACAGATTAAATTATTGGATAGTTACATTAATGGAAGAAAAGCAAAAGGACAGGTTAGTAGTTCAGGATTCTTGCTGACTGTGATACTTGCTATAGAATCTTGCCAAAAGTTAATTTCAGGAGTATACATTAAATTCCTATTCTTCCAGTCATGAAAATCATAAACAATAAATCATATATTGAGAGGTAGTATCAAACACCTTAGCTCTTTTGACACCAAGAGAGTTGTGATGAAGGAAGGTATGCACAGACCTATGCTACGCTAACAAAAAAAAAAAAAGAAAAAAAAAGCCTTCCAAATTATTAATATGTACATCAGTGTTTACCTTATGTAAGCATTTTTATCCATAAACAGTGAGAAAAAAATTACGTTGCATGGGGAACTGCCTTAACTTTCGTGTAACCTAGTTTAGAGATACTATTATTGCTTTGTGGTGAGAACTGGGTTCTTTTCTCTAATATGTAAGCATAATTGACTGCTATTAATATGCAAGGCAATCTGTTTTATAACTATATACAGAGGCTGAAGTTTCTGATTTAGAAAAGACAAAACACATTTTCAAAATAACTTTTGAAATCAAAAGTCCTTAATCATTATTTTTTCTAACTCATTTCTTTTGTTGAGACATGCATTAATTAAAGATGTACCACGAATAATCAGAAGCAGCTTATTAAATATGGAGATCATGTTCTTGTCTCGATGCAAAATAATTAAGATTGACATATAAATTATCTGACTGACAGCTAATAATACACCACTTCACAAGTTGACAAAGAAATCATTTACAGAGCTAGTCCTTTAGACATGTTTCATATATTACATTTAGAAGAAAGTGGAAGATTTACTTCCTTCAACGTGTCACTTTAGTGGAAAGGCTACATGAAAAATTAATATTCAGGATGCTCTCTGTTAAACATACTTTGCTTCACTTAATTTACAGTATGAAAAAATTTAGTTTGCAGAATTCCTACTTTTATGATTTCTATTACACTGAATGCAATGTCCTACTGTTTAACATAATAACAGCGTGTATCTCATAAGATGAAAACCTATAGGAATGTTATATTGAAAATCTTACTGTGGGCAAAAGAAGGAAAAATCGTATATACAGAGCTAAAAAATTATCATTAGCACAATTAAAGTTTTAACAATCTAATAGTCTAACTCAATGAAAGGCCTCATTTATATTATGGTTTAAAATGTTATACAAAAAAATCCTTTCTTTTCTCCCAGTTTATCTATACCCAGTTTCCCTCTGGGAGCTCAGCTTCGCAGGTTTCACTCTCCTCAGGGAGGAGGCTGGCGGGGGCTACGGTTATGTTATGCCAATGAGTGTTATGAGTTTCTAATATTTCTATCATTTTAATGTTGTTTGTTTCACTGTTGTTTGCTCAAAGGGCTAGATTTTTCAAGCAGTGTTCATACTGACTATTCGCAGTGTAGTTGCAAATAGCCTGCAGCTATTTGCTTCTGTAGTCAGGAGTATAGAAATGTAAATCTTTGACAACACCCATAAGCAGTCAATTATCATGCAAATAACCTTAAATCCACCCTCAGAAATGGCTATCTGATTAAGAATAAACTGTAAATTTCATTTTGTATGTTCAAGCTTAAAAAACGTCTTTCTTCCATACTCCACTGCTTCACTTTACCCAAATGAAAATGAAACTAGTTTTGTATATTCTCTAGTATATTAGAACACAAAATGGAAACATTGTTTGGAAAAGTCCTCAGGTATACATTGCCAGAGATAAGTAACTCTCCCCGACTACAGGATGAAAACTTAATAGATTTACGTTGGAGAAACAGCTCAACATCCCATGAAAGAAATCTGACCTTTTTGCTGAGAATGATTAAGATAAATGTGAACAGGCTAGTCATTTGATTAATAATGGAAATTTATCATTGACAGGGATAAATTGGGTGCTGAATTTAATGTACAAACTTTTATATAAGGTAGATCTAATCCTATTTTGACATTTTTTAATATTAATCATAATTTTATAAAAGATTTTTTACATATGAAAGTATAACAACACAACTGAGTTTCTTCAAAACTACAGAAGTATGCACACTTTGATGAAACTTAAGCTTAGCATGAAGTTTACGTCTTTTAAAATGTATTTTTGTTCCCTCAGACCTTCACCACATCCCCTGTCTCCCTACCCCCTCCAGCAAAACAACGTTAAAACTGAACAATGTTCAGGAAAGACTTTTAACTACTTTCCATTTCGAGCAACTTGGGAGAACATTATCAAAGTAATAACAATCTTTCTAACAGAGGACAGAACATATATACCTGTACAAGGCTTCAAAAACAATCTTGTTACTCTTATCTTCCTTTAACACTGTGGCTTTGTTTATGCTATAACATCACCATATCCATTTTAAAATGCAGAGGTGGGAAGAGCAAACCCCCAAACAGCATTAAAAATACATACTATGAAACTTGAGTAAGCATGGAGTAAAACCTTTTAAATAGTAGATTCTGTTAGACATGCATTGCAACTATTTTTGCTTTTTACAGAAGTCAAATTTACCACAAGAACAAAAAAAAATAAGAGGATAAGCAATCAAAAAAATCAGTAAATTGTAACTGTATACAGAACAAAGCCTGCCTTATAGTTCTTGTTTCATGTAACACTCTTGGTACTTAAATCCTTAGCACATTAACCACAAAATAGAAATGAAAGTAGAATAATTACATACTGTCTTTACATTAGAAATAATAGCTTGAAAGCCCTGGAGGTATAGTACCTTTATTCATTACACTGAAATCAAGGAGTATGAGACCACGTTGACACCATAAATTAAGGTTTACTATAGCTCATTGCTAGGAAGCTGATGTAGTTAAAGCAGCTGGCAAGAGTCTCTTCATCAATTGAGTGGCATTATCTGGAGTTCCTTGACAAACATTCAAGCTCACAAAAAGGAAAAATATATATATATAAGTATATAAAAAGGCTGTACAGACCTATAACCAATGTGTTAGTGTTGCAAAGCAGTGCCTATATTCCCTACTCTGTGAGAAAAAGTGGGCATAAAAGCAGCCTTCATTTGCCAGCAGTTCAGGAACACATTTCCTGCAACAGTTATTTAAATAAATAATACAGACTTCCCCTGCTATATACCTTGAGATATTCTGATAACAAATGCTGCTATAAGAGGTATTATAACTTTACAATTAAAGATGAGAAGAATCACTAGATTTCAAGGTTTTGTAAAGTATATGAACTCATATGTTTTCTTGCAAATGATAACTAGAGCTCCAAAGGTAGTTAAATATTTTTCCATATACTTGAGGGAAGTCATGGTGAATCTCAAAAGACTCAAGAAGCTTGAGTTCAGAGAATGAGTTCTGCAAATACTAAATAATTCCATTTCTACCATGAGTAGCAGACTGCTGTCCATCTCCAGAACTTTTGGCCATTGTTGTCAGCATAATTATTTTATCTATTACAAACATTACTAATTAAAACCAGTATAGCTTAGTTCATGGAGTGCCAAGAAGTTAGCTTTCTTGTACCAGCAAGACCTACCACAGACACTAGTACAACTGCTAGTACAACTATTTTTTCTTTTGCTTCACACATTATTATGTTCAATGAACTTAATCACCATTAACATGGAGATTTTCTGCAACATTTTATCAATGGTCTTTCATTGTACAGGAATCACTAAGAATACCCCTTCTGAAAGAATGCTTTGAGTACTCATATTAGTAAAATATGCAAAATATTTTTTAGCTTGCTGAAATTTAGAATGAGGATATCAAGATTACTAACATCAAATTTATAGCTGTTCTTAGTATTTTTGAGACTATGGCTACTTAATTTAGATGCATTATTAAATATTATTTTTTTTGAAAAATGCGTATGATTTCAGAATTTATAGGTGTGATATATACTCTCTATTTTCTGAGTTTATTCTTCGTCATCAGAATACACAGTATAAGATATTAAGAAACCTTTTTTTTAAGAATGTTTCAATTGTATTTAGATTTTTATATTAAGCATATTTTAACAGTTATTATCAATATCATTCCATAGCTAAAAAATAAAATATTGTAAACATTTTAATTAACTAATTTATTTATAACAGATATTTTCAGTTCATAGACTAACATTTTAGCAACATTTCCAATCTTAGAAGTAGGAGCATAAAGCTTTTCCTTGTATGAAAGTAGCCTCAGAATTGTGAATATATTATTATTCAGTAAGGCACAATACATTTAGAAATTGTGCATGATGACTCCCTTTTTCAACATCATCCAAAGGCAACAGTATTGATGTCAACAAATGAAAAACAATATTTTAGATGAAACAGAGAAGGTTTGTGCCTTGATGAATGTTCATAATTGCATTCTACTGCTGACAGAGAATCAAGGCAGGAATTTATTGGTATAGAAATGCTAAAGAATGGAGTCGTAAAATATTACATTTTTAATAAAATGTTTTAAATAAATCTGCCTAAAAAAGTTTTGTTTAAAGTCACACATCACTTTTTCATGATTAATTGTACAAGTAAACACAATCTATTTCTACACTTCTATTATGTCCATCAAGAGTTTTAATTCACTAATTATAATATCTAATCTATTTTTGTCATTTGGAAATGATTACTTTAAGAAACTGTTCAGTAGGACTTGTGTGCTGTTGATGTTTTATGTTTGATCTTTTATCCTCTACTCTCCTCATTACAGAGACCTTTTGTTCCTTTTATTTGAAAGCCTCTCCAATTTGTAAAAAATTCAGTCATTCTGCATTTTCAGATTTGGACCTGACAGCAACTTCATGAAAAAAAAATTCTGGTGAAAATTATTAGAAAGCTACAGCTTTTATATGGGTGTGGTATACTGGTTCTTGTGTATACAGATAATTATAGATAGACAAGTTGCTTTAAAATTAGTGAACATATATTATTTCCTAAACCTGGAGAATTCTTATGTATTGTCAATGTACAAACATTTTTGTTATCTTTACTGATTTATAGGACATCTGCTACAAAGAATAGGCCACATCCCTTTTCTTCTCTGTATTATGATATGTGTTCTGAAAATGAGAAAGCATTGTTCATTTATGCAGTGTTAAACACAGTCTTTGTAAGTGAGCATGGCAGCTTACAGAAGATAGTTTCACCAAAGCACTGTGTATTCAAATGCATTTTTCTGCCTTTTTCTTGCAAAACAATAATCCCTACAAACCTAGTTGCTCCTGTTGGCACTTTTTGAGTTTGTCTGCATGTTGGTCAGACAGACATAACCACCCAACAATGGTCAGAAAAGCTAGCAGAGGGGACCAGAACAGAAGTTCTGTCCTGAATGGGTTCCTTCATGCTCAACAGCTAAAGTCAATACCAAAATATCAAAATGAATTAATAATTTGCCTGTGCTAACAGAAATAAAATCCTGTAAGCAAGATTTCCATTAAGTATTTGAAGGAGAAGAAAATGATCTACATCATCATAAAAGTTACCTCTCTGTCATAATCTAAGTGATACTAAACAAAATGTACACGTTTCAGTGAAAGTCTATGGATCATGGCTCTAAATCTTAGTAGAACGATCAGCCACAAGAGATAGGATAATTATTCAAATGAATGCTGTAGGTAGCAGAGCTAAGAACATGGAGGATATTTCAAGTTAGAAGTGACTTCTGTTCTTGACCCATAATTTCCAGGGAACCCAATTCATCCATTTGCATTAGCTATTTAATTTTTCTCAAAATTATTTCAAGACATCCACACAAGATGTGAAAAAGGATGTATAGAGACTTGTGCCATTCTGAAAAGGCAGTTAAAGACCCATAAGATAGCATCTCAGACAACATTAGGTGCTGATGGATGAGAATAAACTGTATGAAACTGTATAAAATCCTTTATGTAGAATAGCAGAAAGATTTTTACAGAGAATGACCTTTTAATTTCCTTATGGATGTACACTAGTAGCGTAATAAACAGACTCAGAAGAAAATATGATCACCTAGCAAATGCTCTAGCCCGAAAATTTCCAAATTTGAGCATATAGAACATACTTTCAAGAGTGGTTCCAATTTGTTCACAAAACTATTCACTGTATCTCTCTTAACCACCTTTCCTTGCTTTTGCCCAACTCTCTTAAACACAATTCACTTCTGTGTAAACAGTGCTCATATGTCTGTGCTATAAGGACAACTCCAGCATTTACTGACAAGCAGTTTACCCTCTGGCTTTGATTCTAAATATTAATAATATATAGCTCTTCATAGTTACTAATGGTAAAGAGTACACATTTCTGAATGTATACAAAATTCACCTTACCATGTTCTGACTGGTTTTGCATGTTCTCCTACTGTCTCACTAATTCAATTATACATTTACATGAAAAATCACTGCCAAAATTTGTATCTCCTTCCTTCGGTAGGCATAGATGCCAGTAAGGAACCCAAGTTCAGATGAAATTCTGTTTAAAAAAATATATATAGGTCACTCTAAAAAGTAATGCCTCCTGTTTACTTCCATGGAAATTACAACAGACAGAAAGAGCACAATAACAGTATTTGATAGAACAAACTCTCAGCTACAGAATACTATTTTTCAACATAGTCATCACCGTTAGCTATGCATTTTTTGCCAGTTGTGAACAAGGGCCTGTGTGTCATGCTTATAAAAATTTATATGGCTGTCCAGAACATGGCTTGTCTTTCACGTCACTGTTGCCACTGCTGAAATATACCACCCACCACCTCACTGTGCTGACACCCACTGTTCCATCACCATGAGCTTCCAGCATTGATTAATATTAATGGGTGCAATTTTTTCCACATGGAGGAATTTATTTTTACACGTTTTCTTCATATGCTCTTCCACGTCAGATGTCATTTTGTCAGACTGCCCCTCTATTACCATCTGTCACATGGCAACAAAATTTAATGGAATGTTGGTGGGAAGGTTCAGTCTCTACTGCCATATCACCAACACCCACCTCTGATGTTGTGGGCAAACAGAATAAAAAATAGGAGGCATTACTTTCGGATCACCTTCTATACTTTTCTCCCCTAGAAGTCTTGAATAGGTAGATTACCTCACTGCAGAGAATCTCTGAAGGTATACATTTAACCAGCAAATTTTCATTATCTCTTCCACCATGTTGCAGAAACTTGCCGGGCTGAGTGCAGTGCAAAGACCTATTAGGCTTTCAGTTGTCAGACCTTCTCTTTCATAAAACTGTTCTTTAAGAAGATTTACTTTCTCTTTTTTATTTTTTTCTTCATGATTTAAAGCACTTCTCTTCACTTCACAATTCTTAACTCTTAATTCTGTGCTGGTACCAGATTCATAGATTGACACTGAATTATCAATTAGGATTAATCTCTGGGTATGTCTGTCCTACGTACCTGTCACAGAAAGCTAGTGAATTGTTATCATGTTCCACACTTACTCTTGGCTTGAGCTCTCTAGCAGTCTTCCAGACTATGCCCAGAAGAGATCAAGAACCATCTTCTTTCTGACCTTGGTGATAACGTAACATCAGTATTTGTCTGTAAAAAAGGAATTTGTCGATCCTTACCTGAATTAACAGGGCTGCACAACTAGACAGTTAGAATAATATTCAGCTTAGAAAAAACCTTGTCTTCTGCCTACTCCTTGGACACAATCTATACTTGAGAGCTACAATTACTTTGGCTATTTAGAGGAGGTTTTCCACTGCATTTATACCCTCTGCACACTCATGCAGCAGTAAGGTCCAATTTATCTCTAAGAACTTGTATTAATTAATTCAATATGCTGTATAATTCTTACTACTCAAACAATTACATATAATGAAGCAAATGTTCATAATTTTTAGTGGGAGTATGTTGCAGTAAAGACTGGATGCAAGCTGATATTAACCACACTGCTTCTCTTCACTACTCTGTACCTCCAGTGGCAAAATATCTTTATAGTAGATTTTAGCTTTTTGTTTCTAAAGGCGTTGATTCATACACCATATCCACTTAACCAAGTTATCTGACATTTGGAATCCCACTAGAATCACAGGCTCAGACAACAGCATCAAAACAAGACAAGTTTAATGATCAGGCACACAGGACTGAGACTGTTCACATAAGCAATTTTTATATACAACAAACACAGTTCTTTAAAAGTTCAATACATAACTTGGATTAGTTTTGGACAGGCCTAATACGTTCAACTGGCTTTTATGGAATTGCTACCTCACACTAACAATGACCCTGGTAACAATAAAAAAGCTGTGTTTTCAAAGAGACAGTAACTCTTCAGCCATCTATTGCATCTTTCAGACACAACGTTATTTTTATATTAGCTTTTTTTGTTTGGTTGTTTTGTTTTTCTTGAGCTAATATCTTTATTGCATTTAAGCTGGCATAAGTTTTGGTTACTTAATTCATAAACATCATTAATGCAAATAATTTGAAGATGTTCTGGTATAATTTTTCTTATGTCAGGGACAATTTTTTGTTAAACAAGCGGTTTTTGTCCTGGAAAAACACAATTAACAATGGCTGAGAAATTGTGAAATTTCTGTACTTCTTAGCACCTTAATGATCTTGAGAAAAGAAGCCTTGAGAAAAGAAGGCTGAGAGGAGATCTTATTAATGTCTACAGATATCTAAAGGGCGGGAGACAAATCGACATGGGCAATCTCTTTTCAGTGGTCTGTTGCGACAGGACAAGGGGAAATGGACTGAAACTGGAGCGTAGGAAGTTCCTCATCAATATGTGAAAGAACTTCTTCACGGTGCGGGTGACAGGGCACTGGAATAGTCTGCTCAGGGAGGTTGTGGAGTCTCCTTCCCTGGAGATATTCAAGACCCGCCTGGACGCCTACCTGTGCAAGCTGCTGAAGGGAGCCTGCTTTGGCAGAGGGGTTGGACTCCATGATCTCTCGAGGTCCTTTCCAACCCCATACAATTCTGTGATTCCGTGATTCTGTGATCTATCACTGCTAGCGTCTCCTTTTTCTTTTTTAAAGAATTTATTGAAAGAATTTATTGAAAACTGGGTTCACCTAGTCTTATGTTTCATTGGTTAATACGTATAATTTCAGAAAAAGACTACTTTAAATATTTCACAGCAAAATCACTCTACAGAGAGAAGAAACGGAAAACATAGAACAGACCTTCGGGATCTTGGAATGGTTTTATCTCTTTCTCTCTTTCTTATAGAGTATGAAGAAATAGCATGTTTTTCCATCATACATAAAATAGCTCTAAATGCCATGAATGAATCTCTTCTTAAAGGTTTTTCACTGATGAGTCACTTTAAAGCATTTAGAGATAGAAATGACTAGAATGTTTTATGGACATCTTCTCTACTGGTCAAAGCAAACAATTTCTTCTTGCCTTATAAACACGTGTTACTGCAGGAAAAAGCTTTATTGACATGTGGTCTTTGCTTTCTTTATTCAGCACAAATATCTTATCTCCAACGATATTCGACATATCCAGCATTAAACATCATAATGAACGTAAATCAGGGCATTTCAGCCAAAACTTTGTCTCCTGTCAGTTTTTTAACAAGAGAAAAGATTTTAGTTCTCAGGTAATCTTAGAACTTGTCTGGGCATTAAGTTTTCGAATATGTTAGTGAGAGCCATCTCTCTAACATACATTAGAGAGCCATCTCCAGCAAAGTCTGTTTAAGTACTGGAAGAAGTAAAAAAGTGAGTTAGATCTCTGCATAGATTCGACTAGGACCCAAACTTGGTTAATTGACGTTACTGAGAATTTTAATAATAGTGATAAATCTGATGAACGTACGATTAAACTTAGCACAGCACTTAATTCGTGCTTAGTTTTGAAAGTTGCTGTTTCTGTTTCAAAATTACCTCGCCAAGGTCTTATCTACTTATTTTTCTCTATTTTTTAGTATGTGTGTGTGTTTTTTTTAGTTGTACTAGTTAGTCTAACAAAATTTACTACTGCATCCTAAAAAATTTGGCTGCCAGAACAAAGTTCTTAATTCTACACAGGCTTTCCAATTTTAGAAATTATAGAAGTAGGATGTAGATGCTGAATAACATCAGAAAGTATGTTAACAGATCTGGCTGCAGAAATCCTTATTTGATTTAGCTGATAAGGTGCATCTTATGATAAATAAACGCTTCCTTAACAGGCAATATAATTCATTAATATTCAGTGAGAGACTAGATTTATGGAGGTAAGCTTTTTTCCTGTGCTATCCTTACCCCCATGTGACATTGGAGATTGTCATTTTCTGAGCTTTAGTTTTTGTTCATTTTAATACGCAGCACTTTTATGAAATTGCAGCCTTTCAGTCTAGTTGGCTTATCAAGATGTTTGCATGCAATTCAATTTTAAATGGACATTTTCTGTCTTAAGAAAACAAGAGTCAGTACAGGCACTAAACTTAAAAGCCTGTTTTAATAATGCTTTGTTTTACTTAGGTAAAAGCTTGCCAGCATGATGATGCTTCACTAATCGGGAGTCCAGAAACAGGTTTTGTTCTTAGTGTTTATCCTTGATAGTTACTCGCTCCAGAAATATTAATCCACAGAAAATGTCTTATTAATGATCTTTTAACTGGAAGGTAGAAATATACCACCGTGCTGTGAAGCATTTTCATCATATGAAGAAAACTGCCAAATTATGGCAACATGATAGTGCTTTTATAGGATAGTCATACATTTATTATATGGATATATTTCCATAATATTGTGCAGTCAACAAGTATATGTTGATATCATTTGTTTCTTACAAAGATTATTCCATATTTCATATTTATTCATGCTTGGATGAATCTCTTCACCTAGCTAGTTTATTAAAATTATGAGTGAATGAAGCCATAAATTTCAACATGGCTCCATTCTGAACAGGCTATGAAGCAGTAGATTGGAAGCATAAAATAATGTGAGGAGAATCATGTCATGTTCTACTGGGAGACATATTTTACCCTTCAGCAGCACATTAGAAACACATGTTTTAGAAATTGAGGCAAGGCACACAGTACCTACATCCTATGAGATATATTTCTGTGCCTAGAGGGCCTAGAGCAGAATTTTCCTCTTGGCAGTGTGTTTCAGAACTGGTAAGTTCAACAGTTTAATCTCGTTAGCTTCTACATTGTGTTTTCCAATCCAAAAAATAAAAATAAAATAAAAACATACTGTTAGGGCTTTTTACATGTAATTTTAATGCACATGGACAAGATTCACTTTTCTTTTTTTCCCCAAGTGGGTTATTTCGGCTATTGTGATGTCGTGATTTCTTTATGTAATTTTAACAGGACATTCATATTGCATTATCTTTCCTGTTCCTAGTCAGATATTCAAAATAAATTGGGAAGATAATTCCAGAAAAAGTTGAAAAGCAATACTGTTTGAAGAAGAAAGGTTATAGCCTGTTTGTGTAGTATAGTTTATATGGCACAGTTCCCCTACAGGGTATTAAGAACTACTTCTACACTGGATATAGAGCACAGTCAAGGCTTCTTCCACAAGGATCTTCTTGCAGATTGTTTAACATCAAGGAAAAAATAAATAAATACCAGTGAGATTTGTGACTGCTGGAGATAGAATTTTCAGGTAATATGTTCTTAGGATTTATCTGCCAAAACATGTGTAATCCCAGATAATTCTATTAATTTATACCAATTATTTATTAACATTATCAAACAACCTGTTTGCTCATACCCACCTCTATAATCTGAATCTATCTTTGATTTTGATCTCAACCTGTTTGCATTATTTTACTCTTAAATCTAAATAAGAAATTGGGAATAGTATATTTGTTTAACTTCAGAAATAAAAAAATGTGCAAGTATATGTACTTTTGTAAACTATAGAATTCACTGAAAGATGAGAAAATACTGATTTTGGCCTCAGAACTAAATGTGAGTCTTTTAAGATCTTCATAACTAAAAACAGAAGAAAAACAGAATCCACCCACTTTTCTCTCTATCTAAATATTGCTTGATTTCTGACCGAATTATCTTTTCTATATCTTAGCAAAGACAGGAGGGAGAATAAGCATAGTGTCATTGTTATTATTATTATTATTTCTTTTTTACTCAGCTTTCTACTTCATCTTGTGGCAAGGTTCTCATCATGCTTCTCCAGTAAATTCTTGATGCGAAAAGTCAGATTATTCATTGTTGATATGAATCAGAGAATTACTTTGCTCCAGTCATGACACTATCATCAGGTTTAACCATTGTCATTGCCATTTCTCCTGGTTCACTGAAGATATGCTGAGCAACAAACTGAACAAAGGGTAGAGGTGTATACAGAAAGGATTTGTCATATAGAGGGACAGCACCTGTAGTGCGTCTTATCAAAAAGAAAGAGGGATTAGCTTTGAACTCATGGCTCTTTGGACTATGGTACATGTGAAAGAGAACTGGGTGTGTATAACATGGGAGATGTTGTAGAAGCAGAGGCAGCAAGGAAGAATTTGACGTTTTTTAAAAAAAACTTCTGCTATGAGTTTCAGAAGATAGATCAATAGATCAATAGATCTATTTAATAGATCTATTATATTATCTAATTATATATAATT
>WBMW01003759.1:0-44486 GCA_013396635.1 Penelope pileata
CAAACTTCCCAAGGTTCAGGATGTGTTTACGTATTTCTATCTTGTACGACCATCTTCAGCCTGATAGGGACTGCACAAAACTGAGACCAAGACTACAGACCCTCTACTAACAGAAGCAGGAACTTCAGATGAGGAAGAAAAGACAAAAGGCAAAATAGTCATCAAAATGGTCAGATAAAATGAACAGGAAAAGCAAAGCAATGATGGAGTGAGTGGGGAGGCATAAGGTAGGCATAGAAGGGGAGTCAGAAAGACAAGTGGGGACTTCCAAGCCACCTGCACTGCTAAGGCCAATCCAAAAAGGACTAAGACCTAACAATGTTGGTCTCTGAGATTCTGAAATTTTTACTAGAACTAGCGGAAAGATGGAAGAATAAGACAAAAATGAAATTCAGACTGCAACCTGTCTCCTTATCCTGGCAGCAAACAAACTTTAAAATTACCTAACATACATTAAAAGGCACTTACCCATTTGAATACACATCATGGAAGCATCAGGCCAGCTTGCTTCAGAAGTGGTGTGAACATAGTAGCAATGATCACGGAAGGGAATCCAAGATCTACCATGCTTTGGTTCAGGACACTTTCCAGGAAGCTGTGGTGGTTCAGTAGGGATTAACTCTGTTGAGAAGAGACACAACTTTCAGTGGGCTTTTAAAAGGCAAGCAAAACATGCACTGCTGCACTACACATCAGCTCTACCAATTTGACAGTGATTCTGGTAAAAAGAATTTCCGATACACTTAACTAATGAAAAGAAAAATGGACTAACCATGGTAAACCAGTAATAAACTATTCCAGATGGGCTAGTAGTTCTCCAATCTGCCAAAGAAGGTTTACCCCAGTCTAACTGCAATTGTCTTCTGCCAGGCGATTTAAAACTCCAAAACTTATGAAACAGAATGAGGAATGAGTCAGTATACATAAAGGATCTTGACAATACTGTTACATGGCGATGGGTTCCCAAAGTGCCACTCATTCATTGTCAAAGCGTGCTTTGCAGCTATCAGATTTTCTATGCTTTACAAGCATTTTTTGTTCTCCTGTGCTTACAGCAGCTCCACTCTGAGAGGTGTGAGAAGCAATGGAAAGAGAAGGTGGAATAAGCACTGCTCCACAGCAGCAGAAGTACATACGATATTGGGTATAGTTCTGGATTGTATTGACCTGGTTTACAGGCTGACAGTGTCTTGTGTTCAGATGCTTTGTAGCAAGGTCAGACAAGCTGTATGTATCTGACCTTGAACATATATCCTAAACTATGTAAAAACTATGAAGAAACAGCAGCCTATTGCATGACCTCATTAAAACCAAAGTGGAGCTTAAATGAATGTAACATTTGCTGTGAAGTATGGTACAGAGATTATAAATTCTACACATAATTTAAAATATGTTTGAGAATTAGGTTCAATATTGGAGCCCCTACAGTGTTTCGGCACAATAACTTATAAGGATCTTACACCTTTCACAAATATAAATTCATCACTATGGCTGCTACCATATTTGTGTACTTCCAGGTCCTGTTTCTAACTGCACTTACTGGTTACATTGAGTGAAGTTTCTTATCTCCCAATATTATAGAATATAATTTTAAATGTAAAAATACATTGTTAATGTATTTAATGTATTTATATTTGGGCTTAGGTTGACCAATTGTGCAATTCCTAACAAGAATGCAGAAAAGATCCATTGCTAGTGGCACAAAACATTGCAGTTGCCTTTATGATGTGCATGTGTTGACTGGTCTGGAAAATGAAAAGTTTTTGGAAACCATTCAAGACAAACCGTATTTGGGAGCTCTTCACTAACAAAACCAATAGTTTATCACAATTATTGCACATGTGCAAAAGAAAAATTTAAATAAAGACAGGAATTGAAATTCCTGCCTCCCTAAATACATCTCTCCCATTCATAACCTACCATCAGATTGTTTACAGAGAGATAAAAATGTTTCATTGCAAGATGTTGTCTTCCAAAATCCATCCAAATCTAAATAGGCACAGGCTGCGTTCTTATTTGGTTCTCCACTGGCCCAGTTATGATACCTGCTCCTCCTTCTATCTGACCACAGATAAAGGCCACGAGTCTAAAAGCAAGTAACAATAAAGATGATGTCACATAAATGAATTAGATTAAAAGAACATTAAGACTGCACTTGCAGGTATGTAAAAGTTAGCACAGGTCAGAATCACAGTTTCTTGCACAGAATTAATTTTTCCTCTGTCATGAATGTATAGAAGCCTGGACCAAATGTCCACTCTCTGCAGCAGATAGGACAGTAATCCCAGTAATCCTACAATCATTCACCAAGCAACATGCATTATTCAACTCACATCATCTGACTTGTGCAGTAAATGGACAAAAGGCCTTGTGGTAACAAATGTGAGTATATAATTGAAGATTTTACCAAAAGAGTCCACATATACACAGAAATCAAACAAAAATTGCACAGAAACTATTGTTAGTGTTCCTCTAACACTGGTTTTCCTATATTTTTAGAAAGCAAAAAGAAAAAGCAGAAGTTCCACTGGAACAAGAAATACTGACTAGGTTTTTCATGGAACACATACCACAGACCTCTGCCACCCATGCTAACAGGGCTTGTAACAGGTTTCTGTGTCTTGCAAGGACCACTTACTAGAGATAAGTACTTTTATCTCTATAACATGTACATTTTTCAGTGGATTTCACCAGTATTTGCAGAGCATGGCCAGCAGCTGCAGTCATGGTTCTGCTCACCCTGTCCTGTGCAGCCTGATCTCTTCTTTGTGTAGTCTTTGGAGGCAGGAACCCTTTCAGTTTTTTCTACCAGTTTCTTTGTCACCCTTTTTCCCTTGAACTCTTTGGCCAAGTTTCATCCCAGCCTTGTATCTAATCCTAGTTCCCCCAGGTCTGCTCTTACTGAAGTTTAACTCCAGTTCCTCTCATATCAGGAACTGTACCCTATGCCCCACCAAGCTCCAGCTCTGCCTCTCTGCTCTTGATTTCCTCACAACTCCGTTTCCACAAATATCCAGCTGCATCATCTTTTTTCAAGTCCTTTTTATGTGCCATTAGCAAACGCTTCCCCTTTCAGGCCTTCATACTCCTCACTGACTGAAGCTGTTGGTAGCTTTTTGTGAGGCACTGACATCAGCTCTGAAAACCACCCTACGGTATCCCCATAACCAGAAGCCTACTCCTCTCTCTACGCTGCACCTTACCACTTCCTTACCCTTGCTACTTGGACAAGAGTTAATGCTAGGCTTTAAGCTGAAACAATAATGCTTAAAATAACCACACAAAGAAAGAACTATATTTAAGCCAAGCTATTTCCATGGTGTGCTCCACAGAGTGTCCTCAGAAACAGCTGTGTGGTCCCACATGAGTGTTCAGCCAGCCCTAGCACAGGAAGCAAAAATTCATAACCACTTTTGCTGCTGAAACCACTAGCTACTGCAGCTACCACCTTGGTGGCCTCTGAAATGTAGGCTGTGGCACTTTTTACTTACATTATGGCCAAAAGTTTGGACGTTTAAAACCTCTCATGTGGAGGGAAGTCAAGTACCTTAGCAAGACTTTGATGCCTGCCAAGCAGTCATGGATCTGATTGATGCACTCACACTGGAGCCCACGGTAGTGGATCCTGCCAGCCTCTGAGCAAAAAATACGGCTGACCTATGACTGTCACAAGCATTTCATTGACTTACCGTGTTGCTGTTAAGACCAATCCATACAGGCTCACCATGCTTTAGTATTTGTAACCACAGGTAAGACTCAACATAAGGATCCAAAATGCTGGCAAGATCTGCATATTGGTCTCTGCAGTTCTTCTGTGCTTCTTCCCAGCTCATTTTATAGTTGATGACTGCATAGCGGTCATTACCATAACTGTTAAAGCCAAACATTGGAACGATGGGTTGGGAGCTTTTTAATTTAGGGTCTGTAACAAACAAAAAAAAACAAAAATGAAAGTCTGAACCTTTATCTTGGTTAGACTTATTTTCAGACTGAAGAATGATCTAGTGTATCGAAGTAGTCAAGTAATTGAGACAGACTGCAATAACAAATTAAGGTGTTTCCCAACTAACACTGCAGTGATGAAGCCATGTTTTCATGTTCTGTGACAAATTTTTCTAATTCCTGTCAGAATGACCTTTCAGTGCGTACATATCTGTGTTACCTCCAGGAACATGCCCCATAACTCTAGACCTTCCCAAAGTATATCGTAAATGTTTAAAGCATTAAAGGGAACAATCCTCCTGCTTTTTCCATAATATAGCAGCATTTATTGTACTTCTGATAAGAAAAGAGTAAGGTAAGTAACAGATGGTATAGCTGGCATGCCATGAGCAAACAAAAGGATATAACTGCTGCTGACGAAATAGCCTAAGACTGTAAAAGGAAATCAAGCAGGGCAGTTTTTCAAAACAAAGTTGTTGCACTGCTTTTAAATATAATGGTAGAATTCAGTTTTGAAGAATTTGTCCATATAAAGGCAAAGTACTTTTATCTCTCTTGCTCTTGATTGCCAAAAATAGTAAAATACATGATGATCCATAGTTTATTATCATTATCGTCCTTATTTTTAATTTACTAGTCTAGCCCTTAAAATTGGAAAGAGCTTTGCTGCAGAAAATAGTCTGTGTGCTTGTTCTGTTGAAATGGTCCCTAACGCAAGTGATACTGGCAAATTAATTTCAGTTAAAATGGCACTAAATACAGGAAAATCACTTTTACCATCACTTTGACATAACCACAATACGTAAGCTATACTAGAAAGTGTTGAAAGAAAACTCACCAGTATTTTTCTGGCATATGTAGCTTTTGCTTGTTTTACAATCTTCATCTTTCCATTTCCCTGCCTGTTCAACAGGGTTCTTCTTCATATAGACACAGTCATCCTGTGGGGGAAATGAGACTAGTAAGAAAAAGATGTAGATAAATAGGAGGCATTCCTTCTCCTAAACATTCTCCTATCCCATACAGGCACATGCAGCTGAATAAAATTAAGGTCACCCATATGAGCTCATATAGGAAATGGTCAGAAGCAGTAATATGACAATAGCCATTTCCAAACCAGCCCTAGAAAGGTTTGTATGTGGATGATGGAGGAAGTTGCAAAGCACAGCACAGAGGCAGGAAGAAGCACCTGGGACTATCTGCACGTACATAGTCCTTGTGCTTGCATATGTGTGTGCATGCGTGCAGGTACATGCCCATATGCCCATATGCTCATAGGTCTCACCCACAGGACCCTTGAGCTCTGTTGTTTTCCTGGAAGTTACGTGGTAATTGTCAGAAGAATTCTCAGAAGAAGCTTGCCTAGAGAGCAAAAATCCTCTTCCTGCACGAATCAACCAAAGTTGTCACCACTGCTCAGCAGCACAGAGGTAGCAACCAGAAACTACCCTTTGTGGGGTATACATCTTCAATCCTTTGTGCCCTAGTTTCAGTTCTTCAGCTTCCTCTAGCTTTCTGCAGCAGCTTGTCTGAGCTTTATACAATGCTTTCAAATTTCTGTCTGGATTCTTACAAAATCATGAAGCTGAAAAAAATGTCTGAAGATAGATCTTTCACATGACTACTTTGCTTTCATTACAAAAAAATTATAAAGGAAACTTTACAGAAAAATACAGTTGCAATATATTTTATTTACCTACCAAAGCCCTTATAAGAGCAGCAGAGTGGCGCAGCGGAAGCGTGCTGGGCCCATAACCCAGAGGTCGATGGATCGAAACCATCCTCTGCTAGCACTGTTTTTGACATTTAAAAGCAGCATAATCACTCTTAGCATTCACTCCCTGAGGCGCACTCTGCAGCAGAAAGGGAGATCACGGTGTGCAGATAAGGGTCCTAAAGCCAAGGAGACTCCAGTGTGAGGAGAGAGCTGCCAGGAGCCCCCAGACCTCGGAGAGTGGCTGAGGAGCGTGGGCGGGGCCAGGAGCAGTAATGCAACACCCTCACAGGGACAAAAACAGCTCCAAGGAAGCAGGAGCAACCAGGAGCACATCCCCTCAGTTAGGGTGTGGCATGGCATGGCAGTCAGAGTGGGAGGAAGCACAGGGAGGGCAGCAGGCAGCCCATGCTCTCTCTCTCTCTTCTGGGAGCAGCACTGTTGAAACAAACACTGCGACCACCCACCACAATGGTGGGGCGGAGACAGAAACCCAGACTGGAGGGCCACAACCATCCTGTGCAGACACCTGCACCCAGACAGAGCTCTCAGGGAGCAAGAAAGCTGCCCAGACCTTCAGTTGTGGGCCTAGGGCCAGAGGGCAGAGGAGGTGCAGGTGTGCCCAGATTGACAACATTTTTGAGCAAGTGGCCAGGTTGCATGAGGAAATCACCAGTTCATGATACCAGGGAATACAGGCCTAGCAAAAAGCAACATCAGGACCGTGAACTTCAGAAGAGTGAACGTGCAGCTGTTTAAGTAATTGTTGGATGTGATCCCCTGGGAAACTGTCATTAGGGACACAGGAATGGAATAGAGCTGGTAGCTCTTTAAGGACAACTTTCTGAGAGCACAAGAGCTCTTCGCCCCTATCATAAGAAATCAAGCAGAGGAGGCAGGAAACCAGCATGGCTGAGCAAGGACCTGTTGGTCAAACAGAGGAATATAAAGGAAACATACAGGCAGTGGAAGCGGGGATGGGTGGCCTCAGAAGAATATAGGGCTGCCATCCAGATGTGCAGTGATGGGATTAGTAAAGCCAAGGCACAGATGGAACTGAACTTGGTGAGGAATGTGAAAAATAACAAGAAGGGATTATTTAGATACATTGGTCAGAAGATCAAGGCAAAGGAGAGTGTACCACCTGTGATAAATGAGAGAGAACTGACTACTGCAGAAATGGACGAGGCTGAGGTACTCAATGAGTTCTTTGCCTCATTCTTCACTGACAGTCAGGCTTCCCACATCTCTTGTGTCTCTGAACCTCTAGGCAGGGGTCAGGCCCATCCAGAGTACTGCATCCAGGCCTGGGGCCCCCAGCACGAGAACAACATGGAGCTGTTGAAGCAGGTCAACAAGAGGCCATGAGGATGATCAGAGGGCTGGAGCACCTCTGCTAGGAAGAAAGGCTGAATCGACTTGACTTGTTCAGCCTGGAGAAGATAAGGCTCTCAGGAGACCTTACTGTGAGTATTTAGTACTTATAAGGGAGCTTATAAACAGGAGAAAGATGGATCTTTTACATGCTGTGATAGTGATAGGACAAAGGGGAATGGTTTTAAACTAAAAGAGGGGAGATACAGATGTTAGGAAGTTCTTTACTCAGAGGGTGGTGAGGCACTGGATCAGGTTGCCCAGAGAAGCTGTGGGTGCCTCATCCCTGGAGGTGTTTGAGGCCAGCTTGAACAGGGCCCTGGGCAGCCTGATCTGGTGAGTGGCAATCCTGTCCACAGCAGGGAGTTGGAACTGGATGGTCTTTAAGGTCCCTTCCAACCCAAGCCATTCTCTGATTCTGTGATTCTATGATAATGAATAGGCAATAAAAATGAATTATTTTTTACCTTACTATAGTAACTTCGGGAACCTTTCGCCCAATTTGTGTAGTAAACTGGACTTCCATCTGTCCATAAGTATATGTGCTCCGAATTTATGTCATTCAGTCCAACCCAGGCATCAGTTACAGCATTTTTTAAGAGAGACATGAGAAAAGCTGAAGAAAAAAGAAATATTGTCCAAGGAATGTTATAACCTGTTTCTCAAGGTTTATTTGATGTCTTATCTAGTATCAAAAGATCTGTACTTTTTACCTTGAGTTTCCTTTTTTGAAATAGTAGCCAGGTTTCCTCCAAAAGTAATACAGTTGTTCCGCGCAGCATGCCATGTCAGTGTATCATTTTCATTAAGGCCAAATACATTGAAACACTGAAAAAAAAGAAGAGTGCCAAAGCTGTTGTGGGATGGTGTTTCCAAGCTTCCAATGAAAGCATTTCTGCTTGTAACAAGTGAGATAAGCTGGATATGTTAAACAAAAAGGAGATTAGCTGATTTAACAGTCCTTTCTAGCTTGCCTTTAGGTCTTTCTGAAAGAGAAGATGCATACTAGAAAACCTCCATATTTTAGTATCCACTTAAAGGAAGGAATATGTCAGTCTAACCATTTTAGTAGAAATTAAGTGAAAGCAATTGTTCCTCACCATTTCTGAGGTTTGACTTTGAGTGAGGAATGCCTAAGGCATCAGAAAACAAATAATATGCGTAGGACAAAAAAATGTTCAGGCAGTAAGTGACAGCCAGAGAAGCTTAGCAAAGTAAACAAGAACGTACAACTGATCTTAAGTTGTTTCTCCCACACAAGGAAAGTTGCTCAACTGTCTTTGGCAATGCTAAATCTTAGTAAAACATAAAATGAGGCTTTCTTCTTGAAAGGCTCATGATTTCTTTCATAACTATTGTGATCCCAATACAGACTATAATCTCTATTTCAATAATCTTATTTTTAGAGTCATTAAATATACATGATCAGAAGATATTTTGTGATAACTGAAAACACTGCTTCAACTTAAAAATGGAACCAAAGATGTTTTCTGTTCTTTTTGAAGTACAGTTTACTGACTTTTCATACTGCACCTTATTCTCAAAGAGAAGCCAGTCTTCTGGACACCCACCCTGGGGTGGTGGTATGGTGGGAGTAACAGTTGGACGAACAGTACTGTTAAGCCTTTCACAGATGAATAACTCAACACTGCCACAGTTGAGATCATTCCATGTACCTTAAAGCAAATTAGAAAATATAAAACTGAAATGGAGATAAAGAATGTTCTTTCCTATAGCAAATCCATCATACGAAGTAGAACTGACTACCATATTTATATTTCTCTTCCCCAGAAACAAATGATTAATTCACCTCTCTAAAGTGTAGATCTCTAAGATCCAGACTTGCACATTCAGCCCTCTCAAGCCCGCACCACACCATGCAGGACTGAATGTTGTTACAGCACCCACCTGTTTCAGTATACATGACCACACAGTTTTCATCATTATTTGCAAAATTGGGTTCATTTGGAGCCCAGGCAACATAGTTTACAGGAGTTCCATCCATCCACCTGAAAGAAGCCATTTGGGGGAATAATAATTCGTAGTTGAATAGGGTAGTATTGCCTTGTAAGTGACATACTAGAGCTTGGTATTTTGTTTTCTATATCCTAGTTTACAAACAAATGTTGTACTTTGTTAAAAGTAAAACCTTTCAGTTGGAATCACTAAAAAATATCTTCATGTGTGCTGCCTATATTGTTGACCTGGACCAGGTCTCAGCTCATCTTCTCAACTGGTAGTCATAGCCTTTCTTGGTCTCTGAGCATGAATAGCTTAAAGAAAATACACCGGTGTAACACTGGACCTGGCCTTACTTGGAGCACAGATGCAGAAACATGAGCCTAGCTTCGTAAGTTCCTGGGGCCAAAAACAGTAATATAACATGTTGTAGGGTAAGAGAGATCCATAAACCACATACTAGGGACCACTGGAAACCATTGTGTTAAACAAAAGGAATCTTTAAAATTATATTGCTGTTCCTTTCAGTTACGCAAGAAACATGTCCTAGTTTGGTGATTCACAAATTTACTCTCAAAAATACTCTAGAAAAGAAGTTAAAAAGCCTCAGAATGCTGGAGGGAGCACAGTCAAGTGGGGACTCTACTAAGGCTAGAAGCCTTCAGACAAGATAATCTCCAGGGAACTCAGTGTTTTTCCAGTTTGGAAGAATAAGCAGCAGTATGCATGTTCCTGGTAGTAGGCTATAAATAAGCAATACAACAGGATGCCTAACTGCTTCCAGTTGCAAATGTTCCTGAGTCAAACAGGAAAAAAACAGTACATCATAATGAAATGGGAAGAATAACATAAAGACATGAGCCAGCATAAGCTGGCAACATGCATGTGCAGTCCAGAAAGCCAACCATATCTTAGGCTGCATCAAAAGAAGCATGGCCAGAAGGGCGAGGGAGGTGACTGTCCCCCTTTATTCTGCCCTTGTGAGGCCCCCACCTGAAGTACAGCGTTCAGGCCTGGGGGCCCCAGCATAAGAAGGGCATGGACCTGTTGGAGTGGGTCCAGAGGAGGGTCATGAAGATGATCAGAGGGCTGGAGCACCTCTCCTATGAAGAAAGGTTGAGGGAGCTGGGCTTGTTCAGCCTGGAGAAGAGAAGGCTCCAGGGAGACCTCATTGCAGCCTTTCAGTACTTCAAAGGGGTCTACAGGAAAGGTGGGGAGGAACTCTCTACCAGGGAGTGTAGTGATTGGACAAGGGGTGATGGCTTTAGAATAACAGAGAGTAGATTTATATTAGATAATAGGAAGAAACTCCTTACTGTGAGAGTGGTGGAACAGGAACAGGTTGCTTAGGTTGTCAATGCCCCATCCCTGGAAATGTTCAAGGAGCCAGGTTGGATGGGGCTTTGGGCAAACTGGTCCAGTGTAAGTTGTCCCTTCCCAAGGCAGGGAGGCTGGAACTAGACCGTCTTTAAGATCCCTTTCAACATAAATGATTCTATGATTCTATGATATAGTGGCACCATCATTCAGCAGAAAAGAAGATGAAATTAGAGAGACAGCAAAGACAACCAATAGGGGTTTTTTCTAAGTATTGGGCAGGGGGAAAAGCAGAAGCTCTAGGAGATGAGACTGTCTGATGAGAGTGACTGTGGCTTATGGACAAGAAAGACATGCTGAGAGGACAGAAAGAAAGGTTGAAATTAAGAGACAGACTCATCTGACCAAGCTTGAAATCCCAGGAGAGGGCACTAGAAAAAGGCAGAAGGTGAACGGGAAGGAAGGTTTTGATCATTTGAATATTCAGTAATGTTTCCAAGTACCATCTGGAACGTCTCCAGAGACCTTCAATTTATTTTCTCTCACATGTAACAAGGAGAGTGAATGCATGCGTGTGTTAACTCACACTACACTGTCTATGAGTGAACATGGTCTCACAAAACAGAAACAGGTCCTAGAACTAGAAGAAGGGGAAATAGGTAATGAAAATATAATGGAAGAAGTGCGACTCTGATAATGAGAATCATATTTTAAAAACTTTATGTCAAAATATGGCTGCAGACAAACTGTCAGCCATTGAGCCTCAATAGTCTCTTACAGACAGCCTTGCCAAATATTCACACCTGTCTTAGTTTCTAACAGAAGTTACGCTTCTCGTAGTGTCTAGTATGAATTTATCTTGTACCTCCGAGATACTGATAACATCCTGGCAGTGTTGAACGGAGCCGAGGACATAACTCACTTCCGCATTCCTCTGCCAGTGAGATAGTTAAGGGGGGCATAAGGAGCTGGGAACTGGGAGGGGACAGGACCAGGGCAGCTGACCCAAATTGACCAAAGAGCTATTCCATCCCATATAACATCACGTGATTGGTTCGGGGGGTTTCCGGGTTCTCTTCGTTACGGAGGGGGCTAGCCGGGAGGAAGGGTCACCAGTGGCTGTGAGCCCTTGCTCTGCGTATCCTCTTTGTGTGTATATATATATATGTACTGTTATTTCTTTTGTTCTCTTTTTTATTTTAGTAAATAGCATTTATCTCAACCCACGCATTTTACTGCATATCTCTCTACTTCTCTCCCCCGTCCCATTTGGGGATGGGGGAGGGTGAGTGACTAACTGTGTGGAACTTAGCTATCTGCTAAGTCAAACCATAACAACACCTCGTGTATGAGTTTTACCAACTTAGTGTTTTCACTTACCGAAATGTCTTGTCAAGGCTCACACTTAAGCCGATAAAAAAGTTATTTCCCAAATTTTTATAAAAAGTCTGAAACACACACATACACACACACAAAAAAAAAAGTTTCAATGAGATGTAAGAAAATAGATTTCATGTAAAACAAACAAGCACTCAAGAACACTTTAGTTACATTTATAAAGTTACACATTATGCAATGTGTAGGGAGTTGCTGGGATTATGTGCCTGAACTGCAAAATGCAAAATTATCATCCAATTTCCAGTATTTAAATACAAATAAAAGCAGAACGGGATGAAAAAGAAATGGAGCAAAATGCTGTGTTAAGAAGATTAAAAACAAAGTAAAACAAAAAAATAAGTAAGCTATAAAATAAAACCATATTTTTAAGAGTTTTAGGAAAACATAGTGGAAATTTGCCAAAAGGCTACAAGTAAATGTGGAGTTTAGTGCTTAATCATGTGGAAGAAAAGAAGGAATCATATTTGTTTTTGATAGTATAGAAATAGTATAGAAAAATAGTACAAAAAACTGTCATCACCGCATTATTTAATTCCTATTCAATAGTAGTCTGGCTTAAAATTTTATTAAAAATCTGAAATCTATTTGGACAAAAAGAGGGGAAAAGCTTTTTTTTTTTAATTCTGTGAAGAGAATGAGGTGAAAAACAAAGTGCCTACTCAATAACTCTGTCTTTCAACTAAACAGAACAGAGTTTTGAAAGTTGTACTCTGGCAGGGTTCTTGCAAAGAAACTGAGGACTTTTCTACATGAATAATGATTATGTTAAAGCTTCTAAGCAGGTAAGCCCATGAAAGGTGGTACCGATTTTCTGTGATGTGGACCACTTTCTAACATTTCAGAAGCCAGCTGAAAAAAAAGCCTCAGTGCAGGACAAAACTGCGCATTTTTTGAGTAAAGCAAATTTCTTACATATTTCCAAAGAAATGTTCTTTCACTTTCACTCTCAATGATGGCAAGATCACCACCTTTCTTCTTGCAGTAGTCCCTTGCTTTTTCCATAGGCATTGCTTCCTTGCTAAAGTAGTATTCTTTATAATTGTATATTATCCAGTCATCTTCACTAACAACATATTCATAATCTGCAAGATAAAACATTAAATACAGTGTTCATAATAGACATTAACATCATTATATGAAAATTTCTTCCCGTATTGAAAGTACAAGACTTACCAAATGTGGACATAGGCTCTGGTTTCAGCAATGCCCCTGCAAAGTAAATCAATATCTGATTATATTACATCTCTCTTACATCTCTCAATTAAATATATATGTACCATTGTTGGCATTTAAATTCTCAGCAATAAAATGAATCCTAGAGATTATTCAGTATGTTTATTTTTGTCACAGAATTTCTAAGAATATCTAAATAAAGGTCTTACACTCAGCAAACTACCATGTTAGAGCCAAGCTTACAGAAACTATGCACAATTTAGGCCGCTTGATTTCACTTCCTCAGCATGCTGCATGTACCTTCTAAACTCACACATAGATGAATTTGTAGTTTTCATCTCTTTTGTTTCAATTGAAATGCACCGTTTCATTGTGCTTGATGGCACAGCTGGCTCTAAAAGACGCAGTGTGATCTGACATAGAGAGGATGTTTTTAACTGTTTCTAAATACTTTTTAAGAAAAAAAAATCCTCAACTTACCTTTTTTTATTTGGCAAACATAGTCCTGCATATGTTCACAAAATAAATCATTCCATTTCATATCACTGTAACTATAAAACACTCCACATTTTTCATTTCCATTGTAATTGTTTGGTTCTCCATTTGCCCATTTTTCAAAATTTACCTATTGTGGAAACACAGCTTTGTTAGTGTTTTCTTTTGAAACAAAACAATTGTCTTATATTATTTTGTTAAAGAATGTACTTCATTTGATTTCATGGTCCATATCATGCTTTGGTGCCAGATTGCAAGAAGGACATGACCATTATATAACATAATGATTCTTCTGTGTACCTATAAGCCACACTAGTAAGACAAAAAGCTGTTGTCTTCCTTGATATCAAAAGAGATGAAGCTGACCTGTCAAGATCTAGAAAGAAGCATCTAAGAGCCTTCCTCCAGCCCCTTCCCCCTTCTCTGATGTTTCAAACTGAGAAATCTGTAAGTACTGCCATATGGACTTGGGCCTTGCAGACCTTGAGCTACTTTGGAGGGCAAGGAAAAGCTTAGCTTGACTAGACAAACACAGTTATTTCTCACAGTAAATGACAAATGGGAATACAGAGATTGGTACAACCAGAATTGCTTAAACTAAGAGAGAAAATAAGAGTGTTCTATTATCTTTGGCGTTACCTTGTTGCTATAAACATCATACCGTTATGTATGATTGTGAACTATGGAAAGATAAAAAATAATTCCTAGAGTGTGATTGGGAAGTTGACTTGAAGTCACTTGTGGGTTTACATGCCTGCCAAGACGTATTTGGAGTATTAGAAAAAGAGCTTGAACAAGAAATTATTTACTCACTGGTGAGCCATCACTCCATGTAAATCCTCCATCAGAGTCCAAGGCACTTAAACCCATCCAGAAAGATAAATGAAGATAGTCTTTCTTTCTGGATGATCACACAAAAACATAGACAATCAGACACAGTGAGAAATTGTGATAGAGAATATATGGCATTACAAAGTCAGAGTTTTGGCACTTGAAGTATCATTTGCGACATTCATGTAAAATAATCATTCCATTTTTGTGTGGGGAAAAAACCCTGTCATTGCATGTGACAGGAAGCAGGAAAACAGAGAGCTGCATGAGAAGAACCACAGACATCACAATACTACAATTACTGAGTTAAATGAAAATGTATTTTAAGGTCTTGGTCCCACAAAGACCCTTAGGCATCCAAACCCAGACCTTCTAGTTCTCATATGCTTTAACATTTATCTAAATGCATCAATAGGTCAGTCTTTCCTCAGTCACCATTTTTTCCCCTTAGCTAAAGAAGGAAACATACATTCTGCAGCACAAAATACTCCTTTAATCAAGATCATTTCTTCTATTTGCCAACTACAAATGAGCTAAAAACATCAGGTTTCTCTTTTTTGAACTAAACTTCAGTTGAAACCAATTTTGGTGATCCTTCTTTCATTTTTATATATGTTCAGGACACTTCCTACATAAATGCATCTACCCAGAGGCCTGCCAACACATCCTTTTCCTCACTTATTTCTATCTGTTTATTTCTGCCTCTTTGAAGAGATATACATTGTCTTTCCAAAGTAGAAAATGAACACCAGAAATTCCTCTTGTCCTGCAGAAAAATCATTTTTAAAATGGATTATTTCCTATATTTAAACAACAGATTTTGCAGATGCTTACAAGCCAGCAATTAGTTTTTGTTCTTCTTCGCTGTGGATACATGCCAGATCTCCTCCAATAGCTCTGCAAAAGTCTCTTGCTCCAAACCATGTTTGCATTTTCTCTCTTCCTCTCTGAAAAATCTGTGACAAGTGGGCAGTTAAATACAGTCTGAGATGTTACAGAAGTTTAGAAACAGCATTCTGAGCCTCTGTTTTCTTTCTGTTCTCCTGTTTATCACTTGTCATTTAGTTGTGCCATTTTCCTTGCGTGGTCACCTAGCAAAATTGATAATTGTAGCTTTGCTTTTGCCATCATCTCAGAGTCCCAGTAGCTCCAAACTTCAATTCCACCTACACACAGCACTTTCTGGCACCACAGGATGCTCCACCCAGGTATGGCTGGAGACGTCTCACAGCAAACTACCGATCAGGTAAGCAAGATCCACCTTCCATGCACAGACAAAAAATACTCTTACTTGAAATGACAAGTGATTGTATTCAGTTGTTAAATACCTACTTTGAAGCAGAAGCTGCTTTGAGGAATGGACTGCCATTCATCCGGGCAGGATGGGAGTGCAGGAGTTGTTGGAGGGGGCGGTGGGGTTGCTCCCTCCACCAGCTGCTTGCACAAAAACATGTTTTTATCTTGACAGTTGAGAATATCCCATAATCCAGCTGAAGTTCCTGTTCTCATGGCCACGCAGCCTGGCTCCCTTCCTTCATGGAAGAGAAAAATTTTAAGCCTTATTGATATGTAGCTCTGTCTTCTCAAAGCATATTGTCTCTACCAAAAGCTACCTGTCCCCACTGTGTTTGTATGTCAGAAGTTCACATGCAGTTGAATTAAGTCATAAACAAATTCTGTCTATACTGTACCATGAATCACCAAAATGTCAAAACCACCAGATAAGAATGAATGATAGCAGCAGACACCTGCAGTCTCAGGTGGCCTCTTGGAAAGAGCTAACCCCAATTCAACCCCTTCAGCACAAACAGAAGTTGCATGGTTGTTTTTTTTCCATATTTATGGCAGAAGGATTTCAAAACCACCCTGTAGCTTCTAAACTCTGACTTCTTGGGCCCCCAGAGTAGAAATTCTGCATCCCTGGTGCCTACCTGGCATTCCCACGTTCCAGTGCGTAAAGATGACCGCGTCCCCGCTAGTCCACCTGAAAGTCCCCTGCTCCTCTGTGTCTGAGAGGCCAATCCAGAAATATTTTACTGGGTTGAATCCAATTACAGAAGTCAAAAAAGCTTGTTCATATCTGTGAAGGATAAGTACTAAGATGAGGTATCAAGCTTTATTGTAATTTGCCCATTTCTTCGAATAATTCATTGTAGCAAATGTGGTAAAGTTAAAATGATTTGTTAATATGTGGGAAAAAAAATAAGCACGGATTGAAACAAGAATATTGGTCTTAATTTTATAGATCTTATTATTATATAAGTTAAGTTTACTTTACAATGTAGTAAGGTGAATCATGCTTAGAATTTAAAGTGATTCTATTCTCCCTTTGTACTATACCACGAGCAACATAAGCCAGATGATACTTCGGTTGATGCATTTATGTTATTCATTCTGTATAAAAAAGTGATACAGTGCTTTACTAAGCTTTAAGATCAGGTTTACATCTTTAAACCCCCCAAAAATACTTCTATTCTAAAAAGAGTAAATTTCTAGATCTCCCTGTTATGAAGAAAAGGCTAAAAACTGAAATCCAGAAGTAAATATTTCCATATTTATCTGCTTATTTCATTTCATTGAGTTTTAAAAAAATCTGGCAGTTTGGGGTTGCTGGGGGGCAGATTCAATTCTTTAATTCCTGGGGTCAGCAGGAGTGTGCGTGGGTAGCAGCCATGGCACGAACGTTAATATTGATGACATACCACTGCCTGTTTTGTTTTATTATACTTAGTTCTACTGTATGGCTTCCACCAAAGGGGTGGTATCACACCAGACACTGTTAGTAACTGCAGTGGGAAGAGATTACTTTTTGGCTTAGTTGCACATCTGGAAGGACAAGAATTACATTTCCATACCTGTCTGTCACGGTAACCAGGTAAGATTTATTTTCTTCACAGATTAGTTTTGCTTCTGAAAATGTTGCTGGTAGCTGTCCGATGGAGTAGCAGTAAAAGCCGTGTTTCATCCAGCCCTGCCAGGGTAAACAGCAGAGATGCAAAGGGAGATAGATGTCAGATTGCCCAGCACAATGCTCTTCTAAAAGCCACACTAATACCACATCCCACACCAAAATCAACTTCAGAATCCATGTGACAAAATGAAGAGGATGAAAAAATGTAGCTTTGCATCCACAACCCTGCTTCTTGCCCCCTGATAGGAGTCTTTGTAACAGGCCATGGCTGCAACTTGGAGCTGGAGAGCAGGTTCATGGCCACCGTGCAGCAATTCCTGTAAAGCCAGCTCTACTTTTGTGCTATGCATATATAATATTCAAAAATTATAAAATATAATAATTACATAATATATAACATTACGTTCATACACCCGGTGACACTAGCAAGGAAGTGTTGGAGAAATTAAAAATAAGATATGAAAAACGTCATTTTTCTTTCTCTACGGTCTTATGCTACGTCATTTTAAACTGAGTATAAAACAGTAGAATTTTTTTAAGTGTAGCTGTTGCAAGAGGCTGTGCTGAAACAATCTGCAGCTCAAATATTCCTGTCTCTTGTGATGGGTGGATAGAACTGAGACAGCTGTGAGCAGCCTGTGAGATACATCCCTATTAGTGTAAGTATCAATACAGACAAACAGTTTTCTAGGACTCCACAAACTACAATAATTGACTTCTATGACACTTAGCATCACAGAAGTGAAAGAGGGATGCAGTGACCTTTCACTGCTCATTTTACACTTACTTTCTGGCAGCCTGGGTAAGAAACTTCAGCTTCCCCTGATTCTTCTGCCAAGGGTTTTCTTTTGCAGACGTAACCAAGTTTTGTTTCACAAGGACTGTCAGCCCAGGCACCATCCTGAGCATGGCAAGAAGAAATCAAGAAGTGAAGTGAAATCTAGAGAAAATCCAAGCCCTATAGCAGTATTTACCATCCTCATATGTATTAATGTTTCAATGGCTGTTGAGAGAAGTAAGGAAACATTCTCTTCCACCCTGTTCTCACCACTGTAGTATTATTTATACCCATATATGTAGTAGTATGTTCATATACCCAGATGACACTAGCAAGGAAGTGCTGGAGAAATTAATACGAAAAACATATTGACTTTCTTCCTAGTTCTATAGTATGTCATTTTAAACTGAGTGTAAAACAGAATGGAATTTTTTTATACCAATTTGTTTGTGTTTCCAGTAATATGAGCTTCTAGAGTAGCTCTAGTAAATGTATGTATTGATGTTTTATGGGAAACATAAGTCCCTACTCCAATAACTACACTCTGCAGCTATGATCAGCCATGATGAACACAGGTGATGGGTCACTTCAACCAATTTCAGATGGGAGATTTGTTGCAATTATTAGAAAGCAGACCAAGTCTCATCAGAGTGCAATCTTTTCTGGTCTCCAGTCTCCCTCCACACTAAGACATTCTGAATCAAACCAAGTTCCTAAAACCCTTTAAAACCCTTGTCGTTTCTACCCTTTTCTTCCCTTTTTTTTTTTNTATAAAGGACAGAAGTGACAGAGGGATTCTTACCTCTCCATTCATGACAATGCAGTCTGCCTTATTACGTGTGTGGATTGGCTGTCTTTGATGCCACTTGGTGTATGTCACAGGTGTCCCATCACTCCATTCAAAATACATTTGAAACCTGAAGTCATTTAGACCAATCCACAGTTCATCATTTGGCTCTGGAAACACAAAGTTAGTTGTAGGCATTGTCTTAAAATGGAGCTATTATGTTTCACACCCGTTTTATTGAACAAGGAGTTTGAAAAAGAAAGCGAACAAAGTGGTAATAGATCATGGTTACAATGATTAAATGAGTAATAGCAAGAGTATAATTCCAGATAAAAAAGTGCTCTGTAGGAATACTCACTGTACCCAAGCTGAGACACTATAAAACTGTACTCTTCAATATTATGAATACTCGCCAGGTCTCCATCTTCTTTTCTACAGGACAGTTGGGCTTGTTTCCATATTTTGGGTGTTCTGTAAATTCTATAGCAATGACCTGCGTAGGCCACCCATCCCCTGGGGCACTTAACAGGTTTCATGTCACCTAAAAGATTTCAAACAAGTAGTGAGTAGTCCTTCTCATTGCTTTCTACTAATCAAAAAGAAAATGACCTGAAACTGACAGTTCTTTGAGATACTGGAGTACATACTGGTAGAGAAGACAAACAAGGGCAGGAGGATCATAAAGAATGCAAAACAGATTTTTCCATCAGAACAGTACTGAGCTGGGAGCTACCCAGAAAAGTAGTATTTCTTTCCTTTTAGAGGATGAAATAAATACTAATTAATCTGGCATGCAAACTTAAAGAGCATAACTGGATGTCAAATCCCCGTTTGTAATAATTTCCCGTTTGTAATTTGCTAACAATTTTCTTCCCATAGAAAAGACTACTTTGCCTCTTGTGAAAAGGGAACTCAGTTGAGAAAAGGTGCCAGCTCCAAGTTCATAATTTTTCTTTTTGGAGCAGAAAAGTGCCAGAGAGAGCAGGAGAGCATAACCTCTGGCTCACATATTTTTGAATGACACATCATACCTGAGGGAATAGTGGGGGAATCATCCACAGAGGAGGAGTTTCTCTTTTGGCAGATATATCCCAGCTTGTGATCACACGCCTGGTTCTCCCATTTGCCGTTCTTACCTTGGAAGATTCCACACATTTTTATGGGCTCCACAGAGGGATTTCCTTTAGGAAAGAGGCACAACACACAGAGAAACCCCATGTTAACACTGAAATTCTTCATCTCACCACACGAGGGAATGCCCAAGTCTTTTGCAGCCACAGAGGCCTTGGGGTATGATTCTTCAGAGTGATAAATCCCAGGAGAGTGACATTTCACATGTGAGCCTTCCCACTCTTTCCACTCTCACTACCCAAGGAGAAATTCAGTGTGTTTGAAATAATGCAGCATCCAGAAAAATGCTATAAAAATTCAGCTAAGGCACAATTCCCTACGGGTTGGTAAATTGCAAAACACTCAACATCTTTTGCTATTAAACCCTGGACATTAAATTTATTCTGAATTCTATGCGAGTCCTCACCCTTTGGATTTCCTTATCATCACAAGTGTTATTATGAAAATATGCTATATGCAACATGCATTACAGTGAATTATATCTTAAGAAGTATAGTGGAAATTTATTAACATATCAAATTTCATCACATAAATGTCATAAGCAATACACAAAAGCAATTGAAAATATATTTTATGCAGTGTTTCTCTATTTTTTTCCCTTTTAGAATTCTCTTTATATCACTTTTTATGTAGTATTTTTTTGCTTTGAATAATATGTACAATGAAGAAACTGTAGATGGGAAATCAAACATTGAATGAGGTGCAAATGCTTGTTTTTAAGGTTTTCCTAGATAAGCTATCTGCTTTTTCTGGGAAATTCTTAACTAATGATGAGCCATTTCTGATGTGATCCCTATTACTGTAATACAATATGGACCTTAACCATAATCCTTTGTAACATGTTAAAATTCTGTGAAACTAAAGGAATTAGGTAACAGGAATTTGGGGAAGGGAACAGAATTTTGGCTCAAATACTGAAATATCATCTCTGAAAAGCACACTCACCTGGAGCCCAGTTTAGGTATCTGAGAGGACTGCCCCCAGTCCATTCCCAGCTACTGTCAAGTCGCCTGAAAAGACCAGTCCAGAGCTTGGTGTTGAATCCCAGATCACTGGTAAGCCCTACAGGTGCAAAAGAAATGAAGTAATTAAATGCCTCTGAGAAGTTATTAAACAAAACTTTAAATAAATTTTTAAAACCTGGAAAATGAAAAATAGTGTCATAATAGATATCTTTTCTATATAGGTTAGAATTTTTCCCACTATTATAATACATTTTTTGTCAGAAAGTGACAAGTGTTTTTAAGAATCTCACTAGAACCTATTTTCACAGGGTAACTCTAAGTATCCATGTTAAAGCTTGTTTAAACTACATGTATTAACTTGTTCACATATATTTTTTTGCTTTACCTAATAAAAACATTTCTTCATGAAGGTCTACGACACTTAATAATTCTGCATTCTGCTGCTGGCAGCTTTTCCTTGCTTGGTACCATGTCAAATGCGAGTTTGAGTTTATCTGGTAGTGGGTTTCTGTCGAAGGATTTGTTTTCCAAAGATCTTTGTGGAAGGTGTCTGTAGAATATGAAAAACGCAACTTGACAAGATAATCATACTTGCTAATGTAGAAAATAAAGTATTCGTTGCAGACTAAAGCAGTGTAGCTGTATGATTTGGTAGGTTTTGCCCTACATGTTTACTTCGTGCTTTCAATATTAATATTACATTGATAACATACCAAATTATTTCTTCTTAAAAATCTTGTTTTTCTACATTCATTTTGTTCCTTTCCATTTACATCTCATCTGCTTCTTTCACAGTTCAGTCCACATTTAATCTCCTTTTCTCCACACCAAAAGTCTTGGTCTCACCATACAGTTTTTTGCCTTGGGACCCTTCTTACCCTATATCCCACCTCCCTCAAAGTGCCTCAAGAGCATGTCTTTCTGCCTCTCTCCAGCAGTCCCAAACACCACCCTCACTAAACATTCCTTATATACCAGTCTCCTCATCTCAACTGGGGAAACAGTGAAGTGCAGGCACCCACTTTTTCATTGTGTAGCTCACCAATGAACTAGGTTAGCCAGAATACAGCTTGCTGTCCAATGCTTTTTCCACATTCTGAGCAGATTTTGACTGTGAGTGGGGATGAAATTTTACTTAATGCCTTTTCCAAAATTTTTATAAATAAATTACCTTTTGATGGACAATTTCCAAAACGTTGGTCTTTATCAAAATCTGAAGAAGTTGCACACCAGAGGGAGCTTGCATCATCAGTCCGAAGGATGCATTCAGCATACCATTTACCGTTGAACTTGAAAGGGAACACACAAGGTGCACCAAAAGTATTTCCTCCCAGTGTATACAGATCTATGGAGAGAAATGTAGATCAATAGCCGTCACTTAGTACTTGATGCTGGCCACAGGGTTTGCCCATATGCAGCTCTCCATGGATGCAGCTGAGTCATGCAAGAACCAATGTGGGGAAAGCAGGTCAGTACTTCATTGCTACCAAGTTTTCCAAGGCTGTTGTGCCCATTGATAGGTTTGGCTAAGGCAAGATATTCCAAATGAACACTCTTAAACAGCCTTGATTTGGCCCTCAGAAGAATTTCTGTCAAATTTATTTCTTTTCATTGCTACCTGGGCTACTGGTTCAGAAGTGCTCGTGACTCAGCTGCTCTCATTGCACACATTTCTGTCCTCACATGATGTTTAGGATATTTTTTTTCCTGTATTGCTGAAGAGGCTTGGAAAGGAGGTATTGGAATATTTTTATTAGTCTACATAAAAGGAAGTTACATCTTAAATTTGGAAGTGACTCTGCTGGAAAGCAACCCTCCCATGTCGACAAAGTCTAGTCTGCCAGTATCTGAACAAAATTATAATAAAATTAATTCCCAGAAGAACTGTGGTAGGGCAGGACAAAATTTTCATCCCTTACTATTTAACCTCTCACACTTCCAGTGTTATAGTAGAAAGGAGGTTGAACTTCAGCCTGGATGCAAGTCTACATGACCCGAAGAGGTTAAAAAGGCAGGAAAAGGAGATCCAGCTCTCCAGGGTCTGAGTGTTAGGCCATATTGCATTCTAAAACACTGAAGTCCTGTCTTTATTTTTATGTTTTTCTACTTTTTCTTCTTTCTGGGCCTGGGAAACACCAAGTAAACACTTTTAGCAGTGGATCACAACAATGTTAAATAGAAATTAACTTCTTAAAGACAGCACATGGTCAAACCAAGTCACAACAATAAACATTTAAATATAACGGAATTCACCACTTCTTCCACAAATGGATCAGACTGATTTTGAAACAGTCGTAGATTCCACCTTCACCTCCCAGTGTTGTTGTGCAAAGAAAATTCCCATTCTCCCTTTTAATTTCATCATGAGCCCTTTATTCTTTCATTTGATGTAATCACACTTTCTGAGATGGGCAGAAAAGTATACAGTCATATCTGAGCAGGTCCAAAGGAGGGCCACAAAGACAACCAGAGTGGGCTGGAGCACCTCTCCTGTGAAGAAGGGCTGGGGGAATGGGACTGTTCAGCCTGGAGAAGAGAAGGGTCCAGGGAGACCTCATTATGGCCTTCCAGTACTTAAAGAGAGTTTATAAAAAAATGACAGAGATTTTTTACATGGCCTGATAGTGATAGGACAAGGGAGAAAAGTTTTAACATAAAAGAGTGGAGATTTAAATCAGATGTTAGGAGGAAATTCTTTACTCCAAGGGTGGTGAGGCACAGGTACAGGCTGCCCAGAGAGCTGTGGATGCCCCATCCCTGGAAGTGCTCAAGGCTGGGTTGGGTGGGCCCTGGGCAGCCTGAGCTGGTGAGTGGCAGCCCTGCCCACAGCATGGGAATGGAACTGGATGTGCATTAAGATCCCTTCCAACTCAAGCTATTCCACGATTCTACGACATCTCCATTGCATTGCTACTTCCTGTTTGTGGTCAGCTGTATTACTGACGTCACTGTAACACAAATGACAAGTAGGAGGTTGAATGCCTTTTAAATAGGGGCAGCTAATTCACCTAGAATCATAGATATTCATTTTCAGCACTCACCATCATAAGGCCTGGAGCACAAGCTGTCTGCAGTTCCGTGGATTCTCCACTGGCTCCCTTTGCCCGATCCTTTAGACAACCTGATTTTCTTCCCCTTCCCTTTGCCATAGTTGAGAAATAAATCCTTGCCTTGGATTGAAAGTGTCTCATTCCTACATCCCCACCTCTGAAGCTCGCTCGTCCTGTTGCAGGTTTCCAGTGTGATGGCAGCTTCATCATCCTTGGCAAGTACTCCCAGGCACAGCTTCATCCCCATGCTCAGCAGCTGCGTGGCGGAGACCCACCTGAACCTCTGGAACTCATTGTGCTCATCGCACGTGGCAGTTATGACTGAGCTGGTGTTCTGAGCTTGGGCGCAGAGCTTACTATCGTCATTATAGATTAAAAATATTCCACTATCTGTAAAGCAAAATCAGAATGCAAATTTTTGGGGAGAGATGCCATAGGAGACAGGCCAGTTTCTTGCTATCTGACAGCCTGCTACAACAAAAATTGAATATTCAGAATTGATAAAGAAATCCAGGGAGTTTCATCATCAGTATGAAGGACATTCATCAAAATATTCTTAAGATTCATACAATAGAGAACATAATTTCCTCCTTCTTCATATTTATTCTTAAAGCACTCTGTTCTCAAAATGCCACTCAAAAATGACCTCTATTAGATTTCATGAGTTCTTCAAACTTTCCCCACCACACAGCATATTAAGCAGATTTTAATTTTGCAAGTAAAAGAGCTTTTTGCTTTAGAGACATTAAAAAAGGTTTTCCACACTCAAGATTCAACCATTTTTATATTTAGCCCAGAATGACATTGTGTTTTGTAACTCATCAAACAATGCACCGCTTTTCATTTTTAGTTAATTATTTTGGGAATTTTTGGCAAGAGTGCAAAAAGTTATTTTTGCAGAGAGATCAACTTCTGCATTTCTCAGGAGGGAAACCACAACTTGCAACATCATTGCTTCACTTTCTAGCACAGTTAGGATAACTGTCCTCAGTCCCCAATAGCAACGCTTGTAAACATACACGTGAAGCACTGCACAACAGGGCTTTCTCTCTGAAGACCACCTGCAAAAAAATTTCAGCCTGAAGAATTTCACCTGCAGAATTTCAGCCTGCTCTAAACCTTGAATGTCTTTTCTGCTGGCCTTGTGTCCCTCAGCTCCCATCTAAGTGACAACATCACCCAGCTCACTCTGCTGTGCCATTGAGCTCTACTGCCACACAAGCGTCTTGCCAGGAGCGGAGTAGTTAGATGGTTCTTCATAGCCAGCCCCACATCCCAGGACACCAGGGAGCAGTCAAACAGCCTTGGTGACATGTCTGTGAAAGGCTGAAGACCAGAACAACCAGATAGCATTCTCCTTGGCATAGCTCTGTTGCTGCAGTGGTGCTTCAGGGTAGCAGGGGGTGGCTTAATCCTGCCCAAAAACTTGCAGAGAAAAAATTTGCCCATGGTGGGTCAGATCAGCATCGCTGGCTATTCCCTGCTGCTCTTCGTGCAATGGCAATGGACTCCCACCTGTTCTCTAGCTGGGAAAAGCACTGCACATATGAGACTGTCCCAGCAGTGGAAGCATCTGAAATCTATTAGGCAGCAGCTTTAAGTTCCTTCCCAAAGCCGCCAGCTAGGAAACAAAATTCCAATATGCAGTAGCTGCATGAGCTATCTGAGAAACTCCATGCAGACATCAGCCACTGGTTCCATGCATGCTGAGAGGACACTGCCTTGTGCATCTGAGCTGGTTTGCCTTCCAGTGGGGAAATTCTGGGTCAGCTGGCTGACCACATTCAGAATCCACATTCAGCTGCCTGATTTTCAAGAATCAGCACTGCCTCACTTATGCCCACATCTGTAGACATATTTCTTTCACTCAGACACGTCCCTGAAAACTGGGTTAAGGAAACAGTGCCTATACAAACATCATCAGATGAAAAAATTGTTGAAATAAACTGTTCCAAATTACATGCTGTCCTGCAAATAGATCTAAACTAACTCATTCGCCATGAGGAAGAATGTTAGAAAAACACGAGACGGATCACTTGCGAACCTCCATGCTCAGCAGAGGATAAAGACTTACCAGACACTTGAAGAGATGTTCCAAAGGAAAAGAGAAAAATCAGGAGCAGGTAGACAGCCATTGCCAGGTGTTTCACTCCTTTCTCCACTTCACCTCTAACTTGCTGAGGAACAAATTGTGCCTTGCAAGAAGCCCTTCTGCTCTGACACAGATTAACAAATCAGTTTTCAGACTCAATGGATAGAAGGAAGTTCTGGTCTGAAAATAAGGAACAGGATCATGTCACATACGTAGTTTTGAAATAATACCTCGATGAATAAGCTTTGCTTTCTAAGCTAGCTTCTCTACTGTATATAAGAGTTTTCTCTTGAATGGATATGTTAGTTCTAAGGGGGCACCTTATAGTGAAGATTTTTGGAAACAGGCCTTACAACTCTGGATCATTATTTTTAGGAAGAAGGTGACATGAATATCTCCCTACTGGAAATGTAATAAATAAATAAATAAATAACTGATGAGGAAAAAACATCAGAGCCATTCAGTACTGTGAAAAATTGCATGGGAAAACCATGAAAATCAAGTAACTATGTCCTTGGAATTAGAAAGAACCAGAATTTCCCATTTCAGCTTTTCCACAGAGAAGAGAAATGCTGCAGAAGAAGAATCTGTTTTCTTCAGGAGGCGCCTATCCCTTCTTTTGCTCTGTACAAGAGCAATGTACCCAAACTGACAGCAACAGCTGATGAAATTCTGAAAAGAAACAATACAATTACAGGAAAAAACAGGATCTGCAACTGGAAAATGATGGATTTTCAATTATTGCTAGAGAGCAAAACTAAACTGATAAGGAATGCTGCCACATTTTTTATCCATCTGGTCTATGAAAGTTTCCACACTCGAAAGTACACACTGTTCAGACATTCTGACAAAATTCTGATGCCTACTTTGAAAAATCTCTCTCCTTCATGATATGCAAAAGAATTAGAAATACATAGAGGTTGAGAAAGAGAGAAGGCATTAATTCCTGAGGTAAGTTCACAATTCTTTTTGTTTCCTCGAATATGGCCTTTGAAAAATCTCAGTCCCAGTATCTGAGGGAAGGAGAGGCTGCTTTGGAATAAATTCCCTATTATTAAGTACCCTTTAAGGTCTTTCATGTGCTATGGAAGCCAAAATTAGACCTTCTCTGAAAATTGCTGCTATTGTAGGCAAAGGAAGCCCTGGATGCCTACATGGAGATCTGGGATCCTGCTTGTGCTGTTCTGATTCAGACACAAATGAATGACACACTGAGCCTAAAAAGGTTCACAAGGAATTAGAGCAGACCAAGAAATACAATGCCGAGATAAAACAATGTGACAGCAGGCCAGCAGGTAAAGCTAGACCAAAAAAATAGGAAAGAACGGGAGAACAAAGGACCAGTATCAAGGATCTGCCAAGAGCGGCTGAAAAAGAGTGAAACATACTAAGGTCAGCTTCACCACCATGTTTGTCTGAGAAGACCCTGTCACAGCACAGAAAATGAGAAAGAGAATCAGAAGACAGTAGAGATGCACTCCAGCAGCTTCCACTCGGCAAAGCAGCCTTGGGTTTTGCATTGAGTCAGCGTTGTTCCTTTGGCAGTCTCTGCTCCCAGGCAGGAAGCTACACTCACAGTGTGCACATTCACCATCTTTATCTGAAGTCTGAAATCTTCTGCAGAAAAGGGGAAACAGAAACAAAGTGCAACTGTACCAAGAACTGTAGCAGTGTGCAAAGAGGCGAGGCAAGCTTTCACATGCTATCAACTATTACCATTATTATTCCTTCAGCTGCCCGCAGAAATGAATGGGTGATTCCACCCAGGCTCTACAAGATGCTTTCCTACAGAAGTTAAACAATTCATTTTCAAAAAACACTGCTATAAAAATTTGAAATGAATTTTGTGATTATTTGTCCTGCTTGATATAAGATTTTGACCCAGAATCCTCACATAGCATAATCACAAAGCTTCCAACTGAGAACAATTTAAAAAAACAAAAATGTCAAAAATCTCAGTAGAAATGTTCTGTACTAAGCAAGCACGCAAACAAACTAACAGAACAGTTTTTCATTTTTCTAGATAGGCTCAGAATGCATTGAAAGAGCAACAAAAAGCACAGAGCATTTTCATGCTATGTTTTCATTCTACATCATCAACTTTATTTTTTTGTTCAAACCACCAAGATGAAATATAAGAAAGCTAGGCAGAATCAGAGGATTATGGATATGAATTATTAAGGATCAGCTAAAAAGACTACTTTGCTTTTCTCTGCAGACTTTCTCTTTCATCTTGTTTATCAAGATTTTTGTTTGTTTGTTTTTATAGCAAGAATATTTCAGAAAAGCAAGACCTAAGAAGTAGCATCTACTCAGGAGACAAAATAAGGGATCACGAGAGCAGCGGGGTGCTTCTAAGACAACTGACTGATTCCATGAGGAATAACAGCCAGTAACAGAGAATGGCTGAAAGAATTGGTGGTGGTGGTTCAGAATACATTGATGCATTTTGCTGCATCCATACGAGTACAAATAATTGCTAAGAAGATATACTGATTTTATTCATATAAATGGAACAACATGGATAATTTCTCCAGCCCAATCTTAGAAATTCTTCTATGTAGTCGATCACTTGTCAGAACCGTTATAGCTCAGCAGCAGGAAAAGAGGACATCATGCCAGATCACCAAACAATGTCTGGTAAAACCATTACAGTCCAGCTTAGTCCTGGGAAGATGAAAATAACATGCGAGCGTAGAAAGAGAACAGCAGCTTGAGAACTACTCTCTCAATCTTTCTTGAAGCTGCATATGACCAAAGGAATGCTGACTTTAAAAACCTGGGGCTCTGTATTCAATTTAACGGGAACTATGTGAAAACAAAAACCAAACAAATAAAAAAAAGGAGATTGTGTTATTTATCATTACAAGTCCATAGCCTTCCACTTAATCTCATGCTAATTAGATGTTGTTTGAAGTGTTCAAGCACATTATTTTCTCTGCTTCCCATTCAAAAATTGTCGTTGCAATTGTCATCTTAAGCTTATTAAACGGAACCTTAATGATCTCCTGTACTATAAATGCCACTGCTTTCACGTTTGCTCTTTCTAAAGGGAGATTTGCTTCAATTCCATTTTATTGCAATTGGAGGAACTGTAAAGCAGGAAGCTTAAATTTAATCTTCCTCTGAATATCTTACATGTCTCAAAGTAGAATAGACACAGCATTTCACAGAAGCAGCTACACCTAATGCTAGCTATTAAGTGGCATCGCATTTTCAATCTCTTCAACTCAGAATGGGTGAATGAATTCACGACAAGCTAGGCTCCAGGAGCTGGGTTCTCTCCATGACAGCCTTTAGTTGTAGAGATGTATCTGCTAAATACGACAAACTATGAGGAAATGAGACATCTCCTCAATCTCTGTTTTCAACAATATATTTGCAACTATATATTTGGCAAAATGTTATCTGGAAGAATCAGTCAGTGTGATGTGAGGCCCTTATGATTGTGCAGGGCCTCAGAACAGGAACTGACTTTTTGGGCAGAGATTGCACTGATCTGTTTCTTGCACAACAGCCAGTGCAATGAGCAATTGGAATCCCAGCCTCTTAGCATTTTGCTGTCCCTTTCACTTACTGTTTTGTTTCAACCATATAGCTGAAATAGCATCCTCTTTAACATCATTAAACAGAGTCAGTCAGGAAGTTTCTGGCTTATAAACCACATCAGGTAGGATGAAGAACCATTAGAAGTACTGATCCTCAAAAAGATCTGCTTGAACAACTGTGCATTAAAAAAGGAAACAGCAGAAGGAACAGAAATAACTGGAGAAAGGGAGCAGAGAAGAAGGAGAAAAGGGGCTCCAGAACAAATCTCCCCATCTTACTTGTGTGCATAACTAATTCCAGATGTTTGCTGGATCACTCAGCTTGTTGTCTTGGTTTTGAGCATAAAATCCATGGATACATACAGGAAAATGTGGTCATTACACAATCACAGTTTAGGATGGAACGTCTCCAGGTTTGTGTCATCTCCTTTGTAAGTTGAACCTATCAGTCTTACATAAGCAAGACTATACAATGCAAAACTATTTAAAAATCAAAGCTAGTTACTGTTTATCTCACAGAACAAAATCTGAAACCAAAAAGTCAAATCTTGCATGTCTTTATATGTGAGTGAGGAATCATACATGATTTGTGCTTTACAAGATCTGCAAAAGTTAGGAATATAAACTCCACACTTGAGAACTGAAGAATTCTGTAAATGGTAATTGATCTAGGCATTTTTGAAAGGAAATAAAGTCAGTACTAGTGTAAAGCTAAATTGTTCCTGACTTCCAGCACATACATCACAAATCTATGTCATTTATTGATAGGGTATAGGAAAGCAACATGTGATCACCAAAACCCAGTGCTCCCATAAGCCTTCAGAACACATCTAGGTAATGCTCCTCTCCCCCACTCGGTAATTGTTGATGCTGGTCAACCACACTTTTTCCATTTCAAAGGCCTGCCCCCAGTTTTTACCTGATCAAATCCTAGAATAGACAAGCTGCAAGAACTAAATACGTGGTTCCCCACATTGCGTGAAATTATGGGAACTTAAATTCTGCCATAAAAGGATTACTTAGTCTCTTGGTTCAAAGAGCATGTGCCTAAACACGAAATTGTTACCTAGCAACTATCATTGTGGTTATGCTTCTGGGAGCACTTGAAAGCTGGCAGAATTGTTTGCTGAATAGCTTGGAGATTCTACGCATCGCTTCATGGTTTGAAATAAATCTGGTGCAGAAACGTCAAATCTTGGAAGCTTTCTTAAGTGGATCTACCTAAATATCACTTCCTTTATTGCATCTATTTTTATTCTTCCATTTAATCATTAGTTAGCATTATCTCTTAAGATCACCAGATCTGATGTCTTACACAAGATGGTTATGAAATAAAGATGCTGCTGTATGCCACATTAGGCACACACTTAAACTGGCTAATACAGTATTTTCACATAAGAAAATAGCTTTGGTTTAACTGTAATTGCATAATTTTATTAAAACAAGGCACATTTTATTTTATTACATTACATTTTACATTACATATTACATTACATTTTATTATACTACAGTGTCGCATGTTCATTTCGTTCTATGCTGGTCACAAGATCCTTTGTGTCACTTGTTCCATCACTATTAAAATACAAATTGTTCTCAAAGCTGTCATTTGTTGACAAACGATTCTTCCTTCTTCTGTAGAAGAGATAGCCTGCAAGGCTGCTTCCAACAAGGATGACGACAACAACAATAATTACAACTCCTGTTTTACCATGGCTTAGTATAGGAGCCTTCTCATCCTTTGTCATTGCTGAAAACAAATGCAAACAAATCAAGAAGTTGTTGCAGGAAATTGCTTCCTGAAATTTCTTTAGAAAGCACTGTTTTAAGCAGAAGTGTTCCATTTGCTTCAAAATAATGAGAGACAAAGGCAGTAACAAAATTAATTGACTTAAAAAGGCTGACTGTATGTCATGTCACAAATTATTATTTTAAGTCTTCATTTAGACACTAAGTGGACTATATCATATTCTCCTAGGAAATAATATGCTCTAAGGAAACACATGGTACTCAGATATAACAGAAGATGTAGGACCTATAATGCAGAGCATGATCTATTTTTTTTTTTTTTTATGATCTTACACTGGATTACTTTTTGTTTACCTGAAAGAAAATATCCTTACCCTTTGTAGGCATTTCAGCTGGTGGCACTGCAGCTGATGGCGGCATTTCAGTAGCTGGCATTTCAAAACATTGAAAAAGAATTATGTTATTATTGTATTTTTCTTCGTGTTTATATTAAAATTATATTATTTGGAACATAGTGAAAATCACATTCAGAGAAATGTATGGTAATAAAGACCTCATACAAAGCTATATGCATCTCTCAGAAGTCAAAGCACAGTGGTCTATTGCGCTATGCATTTATTTACATAAACTAGCAGAAGCAACAAATAAAAGAACCATCAAAGAACTCTATGGGGGCAGATCCCCACAGCAGTATAAAACTACAAGAAAGACAACGCAGCTTCTTTAGGACTAAGATGCTCAAACGTGATCCTGAATATAATTATAAATCCTTGAAGTACTTGTCATTCTATGAAAACATAGAAAATATATCTGGTTTGCTAAGAGACCTTGATGGCCTGTCTCCACAGACAGTCGAATCGATTCATGAACTCCAAAGTGTCTGAGCACTTATCATATCCAAACTGTGTGTAGCCCATTTAAAATTATATATTTGAGCCACGAAATTTGATTGATGTTACTCATCTGCCGTATGGCAGCATGCGAATCCATGGGAATACAGGGAAACTGGGAGCTTTCTGCATTTACAGTTTTGAAGTACCTGCTGGATGCTTTCCATGATGCATGTTGTGTCCAGTTCTGGTCTCCCCAGTACAGGAGAGTTACAGAGCTACCTGAGAGAGTCCAGTGAAGGGCAAATAAAATAATTAAGAGAATGAAGCATCTCTCCTACAAGGAAAGGCTGAGAGAGCTTGGACTATTTATTCCAGAGAAGAGAAGGCTCGGGGGATCTTATCAGTATACATAAATATCTGAAGGGAAATCATACAGATGATGGAGTCAGGCTCTTCCCAGTGGTGCCCAGTGATTGGTCAAGAGGCATTGGGCACAAACTGAAACACAAGAGATTCCCTCTGAATATAAGAACACACAGACAGAGCGCTGGAACAGGCTGCCCAGGGAGGCTGTGAAGTCTCCTTCTCTGGAGATATTCAAGACCCGCCTGGACGCTTTCCTGAGCGACCTGCTGTAGGGAACTGCTTTAGCAGGGACTTGGACTCGATGCTCTCTAGAGGTCCCTTCCAACCTTTGTGATTGTGTGAAAAGTAAGAGTGAGATGCCATGAACATAATACTCCTAGCCACTATTTTGAAGTGCAATCCACTTGCACATGGGGAACTGTTGAATAATTGTTCAGAGTACCTACTTAGTTACAAAACAGTTAGATTATTTATGTAATAGGCCAGCTCCAGAATTTCAAATTGCTAAGGTAAAAATTACCTCAATAAGTGGAACAGCAAATAACATCTATTTTACAGGAAAGTTTCAGTCACAGGTTTGCATTTGTAGCCTCTTCAGAAAACAGCAAACAGCAAGGCACAGCAAGCAAGTGCAACTACGTAAAATGATGCTTCTAACACTCCATTTAGCACTACCACAGTTTTGCAAAACTTTGATGACCTAAGCTGCATTTCTACAGCAGTTTAAGACTCAGTTGAGTCCTGCCCCTGAGTGAGTAACTACGTAGCCCTGGCATCCACATCGGCATTTCGCTGACTTCAGAACATCCCAGCTTAGGAAGTTAGAGTGGCTGAAGCTGATCCTAAAAAAAAAAGTAACTGTCTTTCACTTGCTTCAGCTCCTTGAATTGGCTCAGTGTCAAAACAGGTAAATAACAGTGCCAGCACAAAGAAGAGAGCTGAATCATCAAGAAGAAAGGGGTGGCCATTAATTGCAACCTTTGTTATGTACATATATGGCTATTTCAGTTAAAGAATTAAAATCAATAGCCTTTTCATTTTCCAGTCACAGTGTAAAAAGACAGATAAGTAAACTCTGAATGGGTGTCTATACCTGGCTGTTCTGCAGTATTTCCTGTGCAAGATAGTCATCATTACAAGCATATGAGTAAGTCAGAAAAATATAGCATGAAAGCAAATTTAGAGGAAGAATAGCAGAATTACTCTCATTTCCAGTATTTTAGAGGAAGTGGACAGTTCAGCTAAATGTATTTTGCTCTTCTCAGTAAATATTAGTAAGAGATTTTTGATATTGCAATACAGGCTGGAAGAAATTATTAGTATGAGTTTTAGGAAAGCATATGCACTAGATGTACTTATTGCCAAATTTGCACATTCAGTTATTTCAGAAAACTTCTAGTTTACGACATTCAAGCCATGCGATTTGCCTTACTTTTCATTTATTCATTCTCTCAAAACAGCACAACTTAGAGACAAAAGGTCTAAAATTGATCGTTAATTCACAATTTGTAAATCATCCACAGAAGCAGTTCTTCACACTGGGAAAGAGCACACATACGTGCCTGCCAGGGAGAAATAAGCCAAGTGTGAGGGTTCCCTTGTGATGAAGGGAGGGGATTTCCTGAGGAATATATTTTCAGAGACTAATTTGTGTGTGCAAAGCACATTAACAATGTGCTGAAGAACTGTCAATACAGGACAGACAAACTTGTAAAGCATATACACTAGGAACAGTTAGGATGGGAACAGAATCTTTTCAAAACAATTCTAAGGGATCTGAATGCTAGTTAATCATCAGTTCTACTTTCCGACAAGAGTTATTTTTTCTTTCTGTTGGTACGCAAATGTGGTTCCCTCAGCATTTATAAAAACACAAAACACCCAGGTAAAATGTACTGTGTGTATCATAGAATCATAGTAAAAGTCACGTAAAAGTTATCTACTAATACTAGGCACACAAGAAGAATACTCCACATATACAATAAATTTATATATGTAGCACTTACTTTTTGGCTTTTTACAAACATAGCCTTTGTAGGAAGAGCAATAGATATTATTCCAGTACCCAGAGTTTGCATACATTTCAACACAGTGCTCATTTTGTTGAGAGGATGGTTCTCCTGCATTCCAGTTGACAAAATTTACTGCAGTGTTGTCTAGCCACAGCCACTCTCCTACATGGGAAAACAATGAACATGAAAAAAAAAATATCATAAAACGCATAGCATTTATTGCCTTTCTGAGAAATCTCCTTGTAGCCACTCTTGGAGACAGGTCACTAGACTAATTAGATTTTTGATCTGACACCTCCTGGTTGTCCTTAAGTTTTGAAGCCAATGATAAAACATTGATATTTGGGAAATGGTAGGCCAATCTGGCTTATAAAGTTACGAAGGCAAGAAAACATAAAGTACCTCCCACAGCATATTGCACTGGTATAGCATCAATTTATCTCTCAGTTTATACAAATGACTGCCATAAACAAAATTTAACTTCAGCAGAAAACGTTCTATTTCAGTAATTTGTAGAGAGATTTTATATTACTCTTTTCAAAGCTCCCATTTAGTTATCTTTAATTCTAATTTTCTTCCATTTGCTTTCCAGTTTCTGCTCCTTTCCACTGACTCTACAGACACAATTTTCATTTCTGAAGATCTGCTTCAAAAATCACGTGATTATTGTTCAACTATGCTGAGACTGTCTCATCTTTCCTGTTCCTTTTTTTTATGTTACTTTCTTTTAGTAGTGTTATTTATTTTGAATAAGTGTGCCCCATGAGACTTTTAAGTTGTACTCTGACAAGCAAATTGCTAGATTCAGCATGAAAGTTACATTTTATTTTCTTATAAGATCTTTCATTTTTTACTTTTTCTTTTTTAAATACCTTCCACTTTTTTTGTCAGTTTGTGGTATTTTGATTCAATCATGAAATTCAGTTACACTGAAATCACTGTAATCATTACCTAGCAATACAATGACATGGTACACGCTGAAGTAGCACTCATGTTTATGATCACTGTAAGAGCTGTATTGTTCTGCACCTACTTTAGAACCACTTTCAAAAAACGTTTTATGTAACAATTAACCACACGAGTAAATCTCAGCTTTTCTTGATGTGTTATGCTTATAAATGATTATTCAAATTCTTTTTTCCTCTACTGAAAACTTTCCCTTTTCCTGATTAATATTCAAGTAATATATCCGAATATCTGTCTTCACCTCAACTGGTGTATTGAACTTGTTGAGCAGGCAATGGCAGGAAAAACACTCCAAAACTCAAACCAACCAACCAAAAACCACTAAGTGCCTTGAATCATTCTGCAGTCCTGTTTCCGACATTGTTAAACTGGTGGTTTTAGCCTGAGAAGTACGGGACTGAAGTAGCCTTTAGGTCTATCAATTAGACAGATAACTGAATATTAATTTTATTAATGAACAAGCAGTAATAAGCAAATTTAAAATTTAATGAATGCAGCCTACTGCCTGTTTTCTTTCCTTCTCTTCCTTACAGTGAGGTGGAAATAGAAAAAGTTACACTACCCAATTCCAAAGAAAAAAAACAAAACCAGCTTCATTGTAAAGTTCTTCTGAGGGCCAGATATAAGTAAAGATGGGAGATGGGTCATTCGGGACAGTCATTCCAAAAACAGGAGATAATGTTATGCACACGATTCTCTAGCTCAAAAACTGGACTATCTCCATGACAGACACATCAGACCAGCATCTCTGTCCACTTGAGAAGAACCATTTAACTTTGACTCAGCTTCTAACACAGTCCTGTCTGTACACTGCTACATGCACCTTTGAGCCTTACTTTATCGTGAAGTACTTTTCTTGCTTTAAGACACACTTTCTGAGCATGGTCTTTCTGATATATATTATCGGCTACTGCCTGATGACTAGCTTCCCCTATTACCTTTTTTAATTTCCAATGACATTTTTAACACTCATATCAAATAGCCTGTGACGATTATTCAACAATGAAATATCAAAATTAAAGAAATTACCATCCACATTTCTGTACATTCCTGTCCAAAAAGTTGATGTTTTCCCTTCAAGTGGTTCAATGATATATGTCAGAAAGTTGGCTTCTGATGAATCTTCAATTGATACCAAAGAGGCACCTTCAAGATCCAAAGACAACAAAGATTTCTTAGAGACATAAGTTTCACAGTGAAATGCACTCTCATTGCCCTGTGAAATATGAGTCTTATTTTTATTACTGGTAATCTGTTCCAAATTCCCTGGAGAGTTTAAAATTCAAAATAAAAACTAGCTTTTGATAACATCATATGAAGAACTCTTGTATTTTTGCTGGTGTATTTCTTATCATTTCCATTACACTGCATTAGCACTACTTCCTCAACACTGGGAAACAGCAACGCAACTCAACAACTCAAGGAAAAATACATTGGGTCAATACGTTATACACTACAAATCTCTACTGATTTTTACTATTAAAAAGTCTCTAAACAAAATAACACAATTTTAGTAAAAGGTAGCTATATCTTCAGTCTGTGCACAATCTAATTTCACATATTGATGAGTAAATGTTTTTCAAGCCTTTGTATACATCATGTATAGCACACTTGCTGGCTGTCTGAAGTACAGCCATTAGTGAAACTCTTCAACCAGGTCTTGTTTATTTTACTATATTCTCATTGTAGTCATTAGAGACAGAAAGATCATCCTGGTCATCTGTTGCCTGGTTAGTATGGCACCTGGTTAGTCATCCACATACAACATCAGGCATTCTGCCATAATGATTCATTCTGTTTTGTGCTGTAGCAAAGTCAAGATGTCACAGCATGGAGCTTGTAGTGTGCCAGCAGAGAGAATAAACTACGTAACTCTGTATGGAATGGCATTAAACACTGAATAAAGCGCATCTTCAGTTATGTTTTGTGTGAGGCTGCAATTCAGTCAATACTGCAACAGCTGTTTCGACTGGGTTGTTAAATTTTTGAAGGTGTTTCTCCTCAAGTAAGGAAGGCACAGTTACAGAGAATGAAAATATAAAAGAAATTTGGATCACTGTTGAGCTAGTGTTAAAGTCTACTGTGGTTCAGAATTCTATTATGCATGAGATATAATTGGAAAATGCCCAACTGCATACAAAAAACAGAGTGCAAGTAGGGACAGCAAAATATAGGAGAACATGGAATGTTCCTCTTTTTTTCACTGTAGCCTTCATGTTTTTCGACTTGTTCCTCTTTTGCTGAATGATTCAGATATTTTGTTACTGCTCGGTTTGTCATATAAAGCTCCTTACACATCCACAAGGGAGCACAGAGAGACAACGGCAGAGAGGGAACCCCAATAGTACCCTTTCTTGGCTACTCCAGACCCATCAAAGGAGCCATCAGCTCACCATGGCCATTCCCACCAAGCCCAGAGGACCAAAAAGGCACAATGGCAGGGAAAGAACCCAAATTATGGACTCAGAGAAAGGGACATCCTGTACAGTTCTGTCCTAGTGACACTGAAGGACAGCCTCAGCCCCAGGGTCCAGGCATGAAACTCATCAAGACAAGTTAACAGCACGTTGAACATGAGTCAACAGCATGTCCTGGCAGCCAAAAGGGCCAACCATATTCTGGAATGCACCAAGCAGAGTATAGCTAGGTAGTCAAGGAAGTGACTGTTTCACTCTGCTCTACACTGGTGCAGCTTCACTTTGAGCACTGTGTGCAGGTTTGGGCACCACAATATAAGAAGGACATAAAGCTATTGGAGAGCATCCAAAAGAGGGCTATGACGATGGTGAAGGGTCTAGGGGACAAGACGTGTAAGGAGCAGCTGAGGTCCCTTGGTTTGCTCAGCCCAGAGAAGAGGAGGCTGAGGGGAGGCCTCATGGCAGCCTACAGCTTCCTCATGAGGGGAGCAGAGGGGTAGGTGCTGATCTCTCTTCTCTGGTGACAGTGACAGGACCCAAGAGAATGGCATGGAGCTGCATCAGGGGAGGGTCAGTTTGGGCATTAGGAAAAGATTCTTCACTGTGAGGACAGCTGAGCACTGGAACAGGCTCCCCAGGGCAGTGGTCACAGCACCAAGCCTGCTGGAGTTCAAAAAGTGTTTGGACAATGCTCTCAGAAATATGGTTTGATTTTTGGATGGTCTTGTGTGGAGTCAGGAGTAGGACTCAGTGGTCCCTGGGGGTCCCTTCTAACTTAGGATATTCTATAAATCTGATTGACTTGACCAAATGCCAATATATATTTCTGGTGAAGATTAATCTATGGTCTGTTCCACTAACTGCATGAACAAGGTCTCTGCATATTTTGCTGGAAGCTAGATATCTAAATTACTCAGTCACCAATGCAATAGACACCAATGCTGTTGACAAGTGAAGTCTGCCATAATTAATGTCATATCACTTTCCCAGATAAAGAAGTTGCAAGAATGAAACAACAGCCCCAGTTGAATAATATATTATCCAGCCTAGACAGCTGAAACTTTTTCATTCCAATGGCATAAAACCAGAAATAATCAAAGGGCAAATAAGATCAGATATGCAAATGATAAAAATGCCATTAAACCAAGATTTAGTGATGGCTATTTAGTGATGAGGTTGACTACTTCCTAGCAGGGGCAAAGGACAAAATTTCCTCTTTACTGATCTCCACTCCAGGCCACACAGCTCTTCTAATGCCTGTGTGCCAATGGTAGACAGCTATTCTCCATCTCCTCCAATAGGGCAATAACTGGATTTAACTGTCTTGTGGGGCAACAGTTGGATCATCCTTGAAATCAGAAAATGCATATCACGTGTTCAGCTTTCCACAGAGATGAGAAAAGTCAGAAGGATGTGTTCTTCAACTGAGGATACTTACCCAGTCGAAGACATTCTAAAGATGCCTGAGCCCAGTTTCTTGTAGATGAAGATTCAATGTAGTAACAATGACCTCGGAAAGGGATCCAAGACTGGTGTCCTTCTGTTTCAGGGCACTTTCCTGGAAGCTGAGGGGGCTCAGTGGGAGCTTGAACTGTTAAAAAGAAAAGGAAGGGGAATGGGAAATGGAAAAGGGAAAGAGAAAGGTAAGGAAAAGGAGAACAGTTTAAAAATGTTGTCTTATGCATTCTTTTATTCTAACTGAACACTAAAAAACTCATTCAGGTCTTCAACAAAATGTAATCTTGGCAGTCTGTGCTGCTTACTGGCAGAGTCCTTAATCTGGCAAAAAGTCCTTAATCTGTGAACAAGAAGTACTGCAACTGCAATCTTGAGAAATCTAACTTATCAAAGAATCCAAGAATGCTTTTATACTTTAACATTCTTATCTCTACTCTTTACTCACAGTCACAGCTGAATTAGGGGCTATATGAAGTTTGTCATATGGGTTTTGACCTAATACCATGGAATGCAGAATGCATTATCAGATGATAGAAACAGGAGTTTTAAGTAAAAAAAAAAAAAAAAAACCAGAAGAAAAGGCTTGAAGGAGTGTCTGTAAACATTTCAGCAATTTCAGTGTAATTTGTTCATCAGTTATAAAGGAAAAACCTGGAAAGCTATGAGCAAACACTCCATGGAACTCCTTTTGGCTTGGCAACTCAGCCATTTCCCCTTCAACACCACATGCAATCACATATAGCAAATATATATATATATCCTCTGTTGTTACCACAGCTCTCATCAGTCCACTTTCCTGCTTCCTTAACAGGATTGTTTCTCATGATAACACTACAGTACGACCACTACTTAATATTCATTATATGTTCTTTGGTTTTGTATGCTTACATAATATCAGAATAAAATTGAAAAAATATATGTAAAACTGTTTAAAAAACTGGGATGTCTATACATAGTCACTTCAGCTTTGTTGATAAGTGTTGGCCCTCATTTTAAAGCAGCTCCATTAAGTCCAATTTAATCACTTAATCATTAAATTTAAAACATTGCATCTTTTTAGTTCTTGAAATAAAACACAGCATCTAAGTATATATCAGCATACTACCCACCACAATGAACTCTAAACAGATAATCAATACAGTTACAATAGTTACATTCAAGTCCTTACAATCAGGCTTTTTGCAAACAGAGAAGTAACTTTCATTGCAGAATCCTGTCTTCCAGGCTCCTGTAATGTCTAGATAGACACAGCCTATTTTCTGCTTTGGCTCTCCTTCAGCCCATTTAGTGTACTTCATTCTCCAGTTATCAATCCATTCATAACGACCATTAGTCTAAATAAAAAACAAAACCCCAGGAATGATTAAATCTTAAGCATTTATTTGTTAGTCAAATGTCTGTTATGTAGATGCTTGTGCCAGAAGCTTTCTTTTAGGGCAAAAAATGCTTTTCAGCAAAAAGAAATGCAGAATAAGTGACATTGAATGAATTTTGAACTTCACAGTACTGTTAATTTGGCTGTACTAATGATTTCATTTAAAATAATTTTTGGGAGTGAAAGTCTGAACAGTAATTTTTTATTTCCCCTATGCTTCAAGAAATGTAGAATATTTTAAATTACATTTAAAAACTGACTTATCTGTCAACTAAGTTTGTGAACTCAATGGAATCATTTGGCTGACTAGGTCTGGGGAATGTTTTGTTTATTTACTTAAAAATTAGTGAGCATAATACTCCGCTTCTTATTTCTTTTGTGTGTTCAGCCAAACGGATAGAATGCATGATAAGTACCTGTGACAAGCAGAAAAGGGAGTGTATTTTAATACCCATAATGTACCTAAATATCAAAGAGCTAGGAGAGGACAGACAAATAAAATAAACCAGTTCATTATTTGACTGACTATCCTCAAGATGTCGAAAGTCATTGTAGCAGAACCACATTGTATTTCTGAAAATTAGGTAATGTTATTTAGAAAAAATGATTTTCACTGTACATCCTAACATATGTGGATTTCATCTCAAAGTAAGCATTACACTATCTATACAAAGAGAGATTTCAAAATGCTAGCCTAAAACGACTTGTAAGTGCATAGAGTTTAATGTCACAGAAAAAGTATGCGTACTATATACAATTTAATCAGAGTAACAGGAGAGTAGAGATCCTTACCTATAAATCTGACACTATAAAAAGTATTTAGGACCAAGATATAAATTAATGAGTTAAAAGTATAAAGAGATCATAAGACTTTGCATTTTCTGATTTGTCCACAAGAGAAGCAGCAGCATGTTCAATCAGTTTGATTTTCTTACCACATTACTGTTAAGACCAATCCATATAGGCACCCCATACTTTAATATCTTTAGCCACAGGAACGAATGACTATAGGGGTCTAAGATGCTGGAAAGGTCAAACTGATCACGCTGGCAGTTTTTTCGTGCATCCTCCCATTTCATTTTGTTATGGATGAACAAATAACTACTGTTACCATAACGGATAATGCTTGACGGGTCTGCACTTGTAGAAGGGAGAAACTCAGCATCTGTAAAATAAGGGAGGAAAAAAGGCTCGTACACTTTTTCAACATGTGATAATGACTTGATTGTTGTTGCAAATAGGATAAAGCAGTCTGTCTCTTTTCTGGATTTCATATTCCCTGACCAACATGGGTTGGGTGCGCTATACTTTAGGCCAGCTTCTGTGATAAAAATCAATTACAGAGCTGTCGAAAGGAAAAGAGCTGCTTAAAGCAATCTGTGACAAGGAGCATTTTGTACAATCCTCCAGGAACAGCATTACTGAAATGAATTGGGAATACAGTACGTCACAACTTCTGTGATAAGATATTTTTTCATCAACAGAAGTGCTTTTTAGAGACTGCATTGTCTTCAAAGGACGTTTTTATTTTGCCAGAGAAAAAGAGAACTACAAAACAGACCAGCCCTTACAATCAACCTGATATTTAAATCCAGGTTTTCACCGTTTTTAATTTCTTTTTTGGAGGTAGATTAGCTCAAGTTCAGCGTGGATGAGTTACATTCACACTCCAGACAGTTCATGCTACTTGTACAATTCAGTATTCTCCAGAATACATTCTGAAAGTCAATGTGTTCAGAAAATGACAGACAAAATCATGGAACAAAAACCATGTCAAGGCTCATACTAAACACAAAGTTGCAGATACAAATTTCAGCTCAGGAAGTTAGTAACATGTTTTTGTTAACATTACATGTTTTTGTAACATTACTGGGAAAGGTCATCTGAGAGTTGTCTCTAACTGGACCTTTGGTCTGACAAATATGATCCTTGTGTTCCTGCCTGAAAAATAATTTGTTCATGTACCTTTATTGGGAGTGAAATGATGTTGAAATCACACCCAAGCAAGAGCCTGAAAACTCATGAGCTTTGATTATTTTTTGATTTTGATTATGTTACCTGCATTAATTTCGCATATATATCCTCTGTTGTTATCACAACTCTCATCAGCCCACTTCCCTGCTTCCTTAATGGGATTGTTTCTCATGACAACACAGTCAGCCTTGGGGTAAGAAGATAGAAAAACAGTTACAAATAACTAGAAAATGCAAATAAGAAACTTTTGTCCCTCATTTACATCTTCACACAGAAATAATTTTGTAGTTTTGCTCTTATATCCTTGCAATACTTAATAGTGTAAGTTTTTAATGATGTGGAGTTTCTGTTCCTCTTGCAATTCACGAGTTTCTTAATGTTGTTCTATCTTGAGCAACCATGTGGTGAGTAGGCAGACAAAAGAAATTTTGGGATCCATACTTACTTTATTCTATTTTCTTAGCTGTTTTTGCTGTCCAGCAGGTGATGTACAGAGAAAAACTTCAATAGTGAGTGAAATGCATTAAGATGTAGATCTCTCCAACTGAACAGTTGCATAGTACTTTGTATTAACTATGCTAAGTTCTTTCTTTTTTTGCTGAGGTCAAGTAAAAAAGAACTTTGAAATGTATAAAATAGGGACTTTAAAAGTTTTCACAGATGACTTCATAGAAATCCTAGTACTTTTCACAAAATTAATAAAAAAAAAAGTATTGCTCCTTCCAAAAGTAACATTTAATACATGCTTTCCAGTCTGAACTTCATATTCTCACAAATTTTCCCCATTAGGGATAAGAAGTTCAGGGGTGATACTTTCAAAAATAGGAAAAGGACATTATACATAAAACTCAGATTTCCATGGCGAAAATTCCATTCAAAAGAAATACAGCTAGTATCATGATTTAGAACTATCTAAACATATAAGATTAGAGAGAGGGACTCTATGACCTATGAAATCAGTTTTTATGACAGTGAAATAGGGGAAGTTATTTTTTTTCCATGAAACTTGAATGGCTAGCTTTTTACAGAGATATGTCCTTCCTGCAAATGTGACTGACAAAATTTGCTTCTATTTACAATAGGGAACGTTTTTCTGCAAATGAATCTTGCAAGCTACATGCCAACTGAAAAATCCCCTAAGTTCAGGCACGGCTATGGTCAGAGGACTAGGGAAATGTGCTCATTCAGCACACCTTTTGCACAGTGTCACAAGGGAGGAAACTTACTATCTTTTTAAGAAAGCCTGAGAAAAGGCAAGGCAAGTACAGGTGCTCTTCAGCCTTCGTAGACACATAGAACTGAAATCTGAAAGCAGCCTTTGTATGAGCACTCTACAGTACCTGTCAACAGCTACTACAGCAACTTCCCAATATCTCTGAGCTCTTTTCTTTATTTGGATTTGTGTGTGATGCGTAAGAAGGTTTGTAAGTAACCGTGTTATCAATGCAATATGTAACACCATGAATAACATCTAAAACTGTAGTTTAAAAATGCCAGGTTTCTGGGGAAAAAAATAAAGAAAAACACATACAGTGAGGACAGTGCTGTTATTAAATTCCGTAGATATGAAACTAGTAAGTTGAGCAGTAAAGTTTCAAATCCCAGAAAATGCCTAAATGTAATCTAAAATCAACTATCAGTGGACAGCTTGTGATTGCTATTTACCTGGCCATCATATGAGTATAATCCCGTATGTCCTGATGGGAAGCCTTTGGCCCAGTTTGTAAAGTAAACTCCTCTTCCATCTGTCCAGAGGAACTTCAGTTCATGGTTTATATCATTTAATCCAATCCATGTGTCAGTAGCAAAATCTTTCATATGGAACGTGAGGAAAGCTAGAGTTAAAAAAAAAAAAAAAAAAAAAAAAAAAAAAA